>JASDQU010308735.1:100308-123450 GCA_032191745.1 Picea mariana
TTCATTTGATATTCCCATGTATCACTCTATCAAAGTTCTCTTATGCATGCAGATCATTTTATTTTAATTTTTTATGTGATCATAAATCTTTAGCCCTACTATGATGGATGTGAGGAAATTATGTTTATTTGCTTTAAATGTAAGTAATTCCTAGTCCATTCTCATGAAATTTCTTTTTTATTTTATATCTATTTTTACTTTCCTTTGATGAACTTATATAAAATTCCCACATTTAAAAAATCTCAAACAGAGGAGTACCACCTCTATAAAAATGCGGGAGGATTTGTATCCTCGTAAGGTTGTCGTTTCAGTCCTAATGGATTCAAGCGTCAACATTTTTGGCGACCATACTGGGGAAATGAATTGAAAATTTGGAACCTGGCCTAGCGTTTTGAAAAAATATATGAATTTACCCCAGGGTAATCAACCCCATTTAGAAGTTGGATTGAATAATCAACGAAGCATTTTGCACCAGTTGTATAATCTGGTAATATCAACAGCCCAGACTCGAGAGGAGTTAAAAGGGTCCTGGAAGATCTTAGTCCAAGAAGAAGAAAGAGAAATCCTTTGAAGACAAAGGAGAGAAGAATGACAAGATCGAAGAAACCAAATATTGGCTAGAGCAACACAAGAACAAGGTAAATATTGAAGTTGGATGAATACAAGGGACCCATTACCAGAAGTAAAAGTAAGGAACTCTCTGTCCTTGGAAGTGAAAATTCTAATCTTGAAACCTCCTCAAAAATGGTAGCGAGAGACGAACAACCCCGAAATGAGCATCATGAGGAGAGACAAGGAAGCGAAAGAGAAGTCACAAGAAACCAAGGAATCTGAGGGTTTGGAAATAGAAGGAGGGAAAGAGATTCCCCTCTTAATCTCATAGGTGAAAAACATAATTTCCCTGTGCTCCCTAAGGGCACCTTAAAGGAATTTTCTGGAGATGGGACAATCAATGCAAAGAGGCATCTGCACTTATTTCTTGACATGTGTGACTTTCACCAAGTCGAATATGATGATGTCATGGTGAGGTTGTTTCTGCAAACTTTATAAGAAATATCTTATGAATGGTATACAAAATTTCCTATTAGATCCATTCGCTCATTTAACGACCTCGAATCGATGTTCCTAACTATGTTTTTCCCTACAATTTCCTACCATACCCTCCTCACAAACTTCACCCAAAATGGATTGAGGAAGAATGAAAGGATACGAGATTTTAATCTCACATTCAATAAGAACTTGAATAGAATCCCAGAAGACAAACGACCAAATGACCTGGTCATTCTTGGTTGTTATAAGAATGCAATTCCCCCGAATGTAAAATATTCCATCAGAACATCCCGAATGGATACTTTGGAGGAAGCAATGATAGTCCATTGAAATGGAATAAATTATGATTGAAACGGGTGCCGACCCCAACATTATACTGGGAAGATTACAAAGGAAAATGGGAGGATTGAATATTGATAATCAAGGAGCTTCCAGCTTGAGAAAGAATGAAGAATTTAAACCTCGGGTGGCTTAGAATAAAATGGTATGAGGAGGATTTTTTAAAGGAACCATACCTGACGTAAAATTTGATCCTGTGGTGGCACAGGAAACAAAGAAAATAATTGAGATTGTGCAGATAAATAGAACCATCAAACAGATGCAGAACAAAATAACCAGGCTGAGAAGGGGAGACAATTACATGCAAAACCCAAGAATGTCGATTCCTGAACAAAGGAGGAACCGTCCCCCCAAAAGCAAAGTCAGGTTCGAGAATACTAACGACCCATAGAGACCAAGGGTTCCCAGACAACCTACTCCAAACATGTTTATTTTGGATGATGTCTATGAAGAGACATTGATTGAGAAAGAAGGTTATTACTTACCTGATGAAATATCTGAGACAATGCAGATGGACGAATGTGAGACTCCCATGTATATATGTGGAGAGGGAAATAATGATCCTAACTCGCAATAAAACATCGCCCAGACAAGAGGTTTTGTAAATATACCAAAGAATAAAGGCAACTCCAACAAAGAAAAATAAAAGGAAAAAGAAAATGAAAAAGTGTCGAATGAGAAGGCGACATTTGGAACCACAAGGCAACACATGGCATCAAGCTCAACTCAAACAATGTATAACGTCATGGAAGACTTAAGTAAGTTGAGGATAACTTTTCCTTTTACAGAAGTGGTAAAGATTCCTCAGTAGAGGCAGAACATATTGAAGTTGTTGGACAATCCATCAGAAAGAACTGAAGCCATTTTTACCACTCCAAAATAGAATCGGAACCTGTCGACTTCTAAGCTGAGAGATAAAATTCCGCCCTTTTACATTTCAATTGAAAACCATGAAGTTGCATCACATAATTGTTTAGTTGATACTGGTGTGACAAATAATGTAATGCCACTTGCAGTCATGGAATCGTTGGGCATGATTTTCACTAAGTATTATGAAACTGGTGAGAGCATATATGCAATCGATTCTAGAAAAGTGCCAGCGTACGGGGAAATCAAGGATTTTTAAGCCTGGATTACAACAAGTCCCCATATCATCACAGTTTTTAATATTATCGTGGTATACCTACCTCCAGCATATGGGGTTGTGCTAGGAAGAGATGGAACTTTATGATCGGTGGATATATAATGAAAGACGAAAGTTCTATGATGCTACCAGGTAAGGAGGGAGCAGTGATTAAAGTACCCCGTGAACCTAGAAAACCTTTCTCCTTCAAGAAGAAGTTTAATGACTTAATGGAAGATTACATAGATGTCAGGACTAGAAACTATGTTATCTTGAACATGGATCACAATGAAAACGTAGAATGAGTTCAAGACTTGGAGGGCCCATAATGTTTGTTTGAAGGATACTAGAGAATGTCATTCGATGGAGCCTGTTCTAAATCTAGGAACTAAGTTGGAATTGTTCTCATAAGCCCATATAAGATGACGCATCCCCATGTCGTAATATTGGAGTTTCCATGCACGAATAATGAAGCAGAATACAAATATTTGATCCAGGGGATGATCCTCGCACAAGGAATGAAAATAGAAAATCCCATTATAACTACAGATTTAGATTTGGTCATGAATCAAGTTACCCAAAAGTACAAAATCAAAAAAGAAAGACTTAAGTTGTATTTCAAAAGAGTTAATGAACTGATGGAGTCTTTCATCTATTTCAATATCTCTTTCATTCCAAGGGAAAAGAATCACAAGGATGATTCACTAGCCTTGGAGGCCTCATTATCAAACGTAGACGATGTCCTAAGAAAAATGTCTTTCCAGGTAGAAAGATCCTTTCGACCATCCATGCCCGATAATATTTAGTACTTACAAGTGTTTGGCAATGATGAACAATTGGAGATTTTTTTGTTAAACGATGATGATGAAGAGGATGATAGCTCGATTGTCATTTCGAAAGACTACATACAATTTGAATCTTTTTTTACAAAATATGATCATGCCAAGAATCTTCTTGAAGAAGTTTTAGTTTGAAAGGTGCAAGAAACAAGAAAAGTCAATATTGGAATGGACCAATCCCACAAATATGTGAATTTGGGAGTTGATTGCACCCCTGAAGAGGTTGATCAATATGTTGCCTTATTCAAAGAATATATTGATGTATTCGCTCGGACCTATGAAAATTTGAAGGCCTATCATAAAACTATATTCCAACATATCATTCCTTTGAGGGAAGAAGCCAAACCAGTGAAACAAAAAATAAGGATGATGAATCCCAAGTTGAAACCTATGGTAAAAATTAATTTGGAGAAGTTTAATAAAGCAAGGATAATCTATCCCATCATACATTCAGAATGGATTTCAAATCCAATGATTATCAAGAAGAAGACGGGGGAAATCCGAATGTGTGTTGACTTCAGAGATCTTAACAAAGCGAGCATAAAAGATAATTTTTCATTTCCCAACATGGAGTTTCTGATACAAAAAGTTACTGGATCAACATGCATGTCTATGTTGGATGGTTTCTTTGGATATAATCAGGTTTTAGTCATTGAGTCAGAAGATAGAGAAAATACAACATTTATCACACCATGGGAAACATATGCATATGCTAGAATGCCCTTCGGTTTGAAGAATGTTGGAGCCACGTTCCAAAGGGCCATGGATCATGCATTCAACGGATTGATAGGAAAGTTTATGGCGGATTATAAAGATGACTTGACAATGAATTCAAACAAAAGGGAGGATCACATCCATCATTTAAGAAAAGTCTTTGAAATATGTAGATTATACAACATTTCTCTGAACCCAAAGAAATGTGTGTTCGTTGTGACTCAAGGCAGGTTGTTGGGCCACATTGTATGCAAGGAAGGGATTTACATAGATCCATAAAGAGTTAAAGAAATTAATTAACTCAACCCCCCGACATCCAAGAAGGGAGTCCAGTCATTCTTCAGGAAAATCAATTTTGTTCGAAGATTTGTCCCTGATTATGCAAGCATCGTAAAACCTATCAATTTGTTGTTGAAAAATGAGTAAAGATTTGAGTGGACAATAGATACTCAGGAAGCGTTCAACAATATCAAAGGGGAAATCACTACCGCTCTCATTCTCATTAGTCCAGACTTTCAGAGATATTTTATTATCTATTCATTTTCTACAGAGGTAGTCATTGTGTTCGTCCTCACTCATAAAATTAGCAATGGAGAATAACTCCTGATAAGTTTTATGAGAAAAACCCTACACAACTATGAGTTGAGGTATTCAAAACTTGAGAAACAGGATTTGGCTCTTGTAAAAGTTGCGGCACACTTTCGGACATATATATAAAAATCCCATGTTATATCTTACGTTCCCTTGTCACCAATCAAGATGCTTCTAAATCAACAGTTGAGAGAAGGGAAACGGGATAACTCGTTAGCGAAAATTCTAGAGTATGATATCGAAATGAAACCTTTGAAGGAAATAAAAGGACAAGGTTTATGCAAGCTTATTGCGAATGGGGACTCGATCGATGGGATGATTTCAATCTCAGTCGGGGAACCATTAGCTGGTTCAGAATGGTATAAAGATATCATATTCTATTTAAGGTCCAAGGAATTCCCTGTTAAAATGAATCCCAAGGAGTGAAGGACACTCAAGATGAAGGTGAACCAATACATGTTGATTGTTGACATACTTTTTAGAAGAAATTTGGATGGCATACTGCTGAGATGCATCGATGATAATCAAGCTCAAGGACTGATCAAAGAATTCCATGAGGGAATATGTGATGGACACTTTGCACCTACTGCAACTTCCCACAAAATAATCAAAGCGAGATTTTATTGGTCTTCAATCTTTAGGGATTCATATATCGTGATAAGGTGATGTTCATCATGTAAATACTTTTCAGGAAAAATCAAGAAAGTTGTGATGCCTTTGCAACCAATTGTAGTAGAAAAAACATTTTCCCAGTGGGGACTTGATGTTGTTGGGACAATTAATCTAAAATCTAGCAAGGGGAATATGTACATTCTGACAGCTGCTGATTATTTCATGAAATGGCCAGAAGCAGTGGTGCTAAAGAAGGTTGATGTCGAATAATTGATTAGATTCCTCAAGGAAAATATTCTATTGATGTTTGGTATCCCTGATAAATTTATCACATATAATGGTTCGATCTTCATTGGGTCAAATTTCAAGGATTTTTGCAGACAATATAGAATCATCATGGGTCAATCATTGAATTATTATCCATAAGGAAATGGCCTTGTTGAATCCACGAACAAAACGCTTGTGCAGATATTGAATAAAACCATTGATAGAAACCAGAGGAATTTGTATCTGAAGCTGACAGAAGCATTATGGGAAAGCAAGACAACCCTGGAGGATAGCACCAAGATGTATTTATATCTATTGGTTTATGGGAAAGATGAAAAAATGTCGATTAACCTCAAGCTTAATGCATTGATATTCATGGTTAATACTGAGGATACAAAAGACACTTTGTCTATCCAGAAAAGGATCAATCAATTGTTGAAGCTGGAAGAGGAACGAAGAAGGCCCTGAAGTGAACTTCTCATAGGAAGCAAAGTGTCAAGAGATATTTTGACTAGAGCACAACTATGAAGAACTCTCAGAAGGGAGAATTGGTACTACTTTGGAACAAATCCAAGGAGAATCCGTCCATGCATACTAAGTTCGAAGAACTCTAGTTCGGACCTTATGTCATCGAAAAGATATTGGGCTTCAACTCATATATGCTCCAAGGAATTAAAGGAAAAAGGTTACTGTTTCCTGTCAACGAGAAACAACTGAAAGGTTTCTTCTCCTATAAATTTTCAAGTCTCATTGTACATAATTTTATTTTTAGTTTGTATATTCTTAATATGACTCCATGTTGGCACTGGAGCAGACTCGAGGTTCACTCCAAGAGTACACCAACAAGCCCTTGCTATTGGCCCTTTTGGCAGCACCTACAAGGTAGATGCAGTCTCACCCAAAGCAGCTAAAAGGGGGGTTGTAGGACAGGGATGTATACAACCAGGGGAATATCAAGTGGATCTATCACAACAACAATACATCATTCATATATCACTTATCAGCTAGGTCTATCCTATGCAGCTATAGATTTGATCTAACATAAGACTGCGAATAAAAATATAACAATGACAGAGATCCAGGAATCAATCACACATACGACACAAAATATATGTGGTTCACCCTCTCTCTAGGGCTACGTCCACAAAACTGTGCTTATGATTTATTAAGGTAAATCATACAATTCTTATCTGTGATCTCATCTAGCAGATCTTCTTTCTTCTCTCCCTTTCTCTCACCTTCTTGCGCACCCAGCTGCAGGACTTGACCTTCCCACACAGCTGAAGATATCACAATACAATCCTCTCCCTACACAAAAGAGCTATAACAATAATATCATACCAATACTCAATGACCAACAAAAACCCCACCCAGGTCCTCTTAACCTTTATTTATACATTACAATCCCTTACCAACAGCCTTAGGTCGAAACCTAGGTTCCAAAACCCTAGATACCAAAACCCTAGGTGTCTAAAACCCTAGGTGTCTAAAACCCTAGGTGTCCAATTCTCTGGCATACATCACATTCTCTGGCATACTCTTTAGCATCTTTGTGTTACATAGGCCACCAAAGGCCAGCTCACAGAACCTTCTGCGCAGTTGCTTTCCCTGAGAAATGTCCTCCTGCGATTCTTTCATGAGCTTCTGTGAGGATCAGTGGTCGCTCTGTCTCCATAACACACCTCCTTAATATTTCATCCGGTCCCATTTTGTACAGTTGTCCAACTATAAGTAAAAAGTTTGCAACACACACCACTAGTTGTTTCTTTTGAGGAATTGTATACTCACTTGGAGCCATTCCTGTTGATAGGAACTAGACTATGTCTATGAAGTGGCCATCAATATTTATAATGGTGAGCAGTTGTACATCTGGTAATGTATCCTCCAAACTGGTAGGTTCTTCGCCATGTTCCAACCTTGATAAGTGGTTTGGGCCCTTGTTCATTCTTCCTAGCTTAACTATGATCTCAAAATCATATTCTTGAAACAGCAGAAGCCATCTGCATATTCTCCCCCCAAACACTGGATTGTTGACTAGGTACTTCAGTGCGGAGTGATCCATAAACATTTTAAAGTGTCCTCCCAACAAGTAGTGGCAGAAGTTTTGCAGTGCATACACGATGGCTAGTCCCTCTCTCTCTGTAGTGGTGTAATTAACTTCAGTTGTGGATAGCTTCCTACTGGAAAATGCTAATGGATGATCAATATCCCCTTCTCCAGGTTGTGCCAGTACTGCCCCTAATGCAATAGAAGATGCATCAACATGCACATGGAATTCTTTGCTCCAATCTGGAAAAACCACAATGGGCATTGTAACCATCTTTTGTTTCAATGTGTCGAAGCTCTGCTGACATTCATCTGTCCACTCATATTGGTAGTCCTTCTTCAGCATCTTCTCCATTGGCACTGTAATTTGGGCATATCCTTTGATAAATTTTCTGTAATATCTAATATGGCCCAGTGCAGTGCGAAGTTGTTTGACTGAAGTAGGAGATGGAAAATCAACTATAATTGCAATTTTAGATGGGTCAACCAGCAATCCATGCTTTCATACAATATGACCTAATAGCACTCCAAATGGTGAGAAGAAGATGCATTTATTCAGATTCAAAGAAATTGACACTGCCTGCATTTGTCCAACATTAGCCTTAGACATTCAATATGATTTTTCAATAAACTAAAAATAGTCTAGTCATCAAAGTATGCTTCTAAAATTTTATTCAAAAATTATTTGAACGCTTCGACCACCACCCTGGAAAAGATGGTTGGGGAATTCTTCAATCCAAATGGACTTACTGTATATTGGTAGGATCCCCATTTTGTGGCAAACGTAGTCTTATGACGGTCCTCCTTAGCAATGCGGATCTGATGGTATCCTGAAAATCCATTTGTAAAAGAATATACTTCCTGGCCTCCCACATTATCCAACACTTCATCTATGAATGCTGTAGGGAAAGGGTCATGCAAGCATGCATCATTCAACTTTATGAGGTCCACACAGATCTTGATTTCTCCTATCTTCTTGTCTTGTACCACCATAGGGCTGATCCACTCTGACTCTTCGACAGGTTCAATAATCCCTTCTTGCAGCATTTTGTCGAGCTCGATCTTCACTTTTTCCTTGTATTTCGGGTTCAGTCTGTAAGGTCTTTTCTTGACTGGCTTCGCAACTGGTTTCAAAGGTATTCTCATATCACCCATAGGCCCTTTGATTCCCTTCATATCAGTGAACTTGGTCGGGAACAAGTCCTGATATTCGTGCAATAACTCTGTAATCTTGTCAATGGTAGAAGCATCCCAATAATCTCTGACATTGGCAATCTTCGGTGTCTCCTCTGTCCCAATATTGACTTTCTTTATTTTGATCGATTGTCCTATGAATGGCAGCTTAACTCTTGGTCCTTCCACATTTCTATGGCCTTCTGTCTCAATGATGTTTACCTTCCTCGGATCATCATCTTCATCGGCATTAATGTTGTAACATCCTTGCAATATCTGGAATGGAGTGGTCCATTCATCCTCTTCTTTCTCCAAAGGGAGGCCAAATGCCTCCTTAAATACGTTCTGTCTCACAATCTGTAATGCTTGGTCTACTGAAGAAAATTCACTTTCAAACAAAAATGTGGTTACAAAATTCTAGATCATACCTTCCTAATATGAAGTGATGAGGCACAAATCCTCTTGAAGGTACTAGTTGATAGGGATTGTGTCCATTGTGTTAATGAATCTGTGCACCCATTTTTCTAAAGGAATGTCACTCCAGGCCTCTTCGCAGCTTCACACATGGTCCTTTGGGAAACTTTGACCCGTGTACCTCACTTCGCAGCTTCCTACTTGTGCTGAGAACCGGATTGTCATCAAATTTTGACATTGTGTCCAGTCTGTGATGCTTCCTTTGTGCATCCCCCACCATCTTGCTGGTGTAGCTTTCATGGCCTCATCCATTGCCAACAGCCTATGTTGTGATTGTACACTTGTCTCAAACTCTGATAAGAAGTTTTCTAAAGAGTTCATCCCATCAAATGTGGGTAAGTTACTCACTGTTGTGCGGATCCAACGAACCTCTCTGGTTAGTCTAGCACATATTCTGGTCGAGACTTCATACATCTAGTTCTGCCAGTTCTCCAATGCTTCTTCTGAGTCTGATGAACATGTGTTTTCGCTTCACTATCTCAGATTCCCATTGGGTGTAGGATTGATATAATCATGTTGTCTAGCTGTTAGTTTGTAGATGTTTTCCAATTCGTACACGTGGTCTTCTTCTCTGACAGGCTCTGTGTATCGAGGACCCTCATCTGGATCTAAAGGTGCAATGACCTTAAGGCCATCTTTTTCAAATGTCATATGCCTCTTATTTAGATCAACAACAGTATAATTGTCGAAGGCCCAATCAATTCCTAATAATGCATGATAATGGCAGTTGTCATCAACAATTTCAATTACTTCAAAATCTGCAAAGGTTCTAACTCCATCGATGTCCACAGGGACATGCTCCAATCGTCCAAATGGGCTGACAGCTTGCTGATTAGCCATTCTAAGACTGATAGGGGAACAAATCAACTTTGGTTTTCTCATTAGTGCCCAGGTTTGCTTCGTCATGACATTGAACTCCGACCCTAAGTCGAGGACCACATAGTCTATATCATATTCTCCTATTTTAGCATTCAAGTGTANGGTCTTCTTCTCTGACAGGCTCTGTGTATCGAGGACCCTCATCTGGATCTAAAGGTGCAATGACCTTAAGGCCATCTTTTTCAAATGTCATATGCCTCTTATTTAGATCAACAACAGTATAATTGTCGAAGGCCCAATAAATTCCTAATAATGCATGATAATGGCAGTTGTCATCAACAATTTCAATTACTTCAAAATCTGCAAAGGTTCTAACTCCATCGATGTCCACAGGGACATGCTCCAATCGTCCAAATGGGCTGACAGCTTGCTGATTAGCCATTCTAAGCCTGATAGGGGAACAGATCAACTTTGGTTTTCTCATTAGTGCCCAGGTTTGCTTCGTCATGACATTGAACTCCGACCCTAAGTCGAGGACCACATAGTCTATATCATATTCTCCTATTTTAGCATTCAAGTGTAATTCTTTATTAGTCCTTCTCCTTTTCCCAATTTGGTGCACTTCCCTATTCAGTAAGGAGTCTATCTTTCCTAGCTCATACTTCTTCATTAAATATTGTAATTCTTGTACAATGCTTTTATCTTGAATCAACTTAACACAAGTGCACAAAAATTCCATGAGTTTGCTTACCTCTTTTCCTTCTGTTGGTGACGCAGATCGATCAAACGCTCGAGGCATGCCATATTCTTTGATTTTTGGTTGTTTCTTTGATGAAGACCCTTGATATCCTTTAAACTCTTTTCTTGCCTCCTCAAATATGTCTTTCTTTCTTAGCATCGAACGTTGGGGTCTTCTCTATATCTTTCCTGACTCTGTGGTCGTCTGTAGTATTTCCTTGGGCTGCTCTGTCTTCTCCCGTAGCAGCGCCTCCTCAAGTGATAACAGCGACTCTAGGGTCTTCTCTGCGAGGTTCAACATATATCAGTTGCACTTGCGGGTTTTTTTCTGAGGTCCTTGTCTTTTTTGAAGCTTAGCTAGAAGCAAAGGACAGTACTCGATGACATGCTCGAAGGAATTGCAATAACTACAGGTTGTGCAAGGGTTGTGGCAGTCCCTCGCTAAATTTCCTGGCTGCATGCAGTTGTAATAGATTATTTGTCATCAGCCTCGACCCATACCTCCTCCTCCTCCTCTTCCTCTATATCCACCGTGAGGATTGAAACTTCCTCTTCCTGGAGAATTATGTTGTGCATTGTTTTCTTCTTGGTGTACTTCGCCTTGGATCTTGTATATGTCTCTTGATCTTTCATGCATCAGGTCAAAAGCTATACAATCTCTATCATCGTGCCCTAAGAACTTACAGAATGTACAGTACAAGTTTGTGGGTTTCTAAACATACTTCTGCATATAATAGCACTCACCAGGGCAATGTCGGTTTCTGCATACTTCGCACCAGGGCAGGTTAACTTGCTTCAAGGAGCTCAACGCTCCTGAGGCCAAATATTCATGAAATAGGGGATAGTGTTCTTTATCATGACCTTTGTATCTACATCTTACACACCAGATATCTTCTTTTTTGTCCTTCCCCTTGTCCTTCTTCATATCTTCAACCTACAGAGACAAACTAGTCAGCTAGCTCAAGATCTGGCTCATGCCTGAGCTAAATTCTCCCATAGGTGTTGATTCAAGCTTCATGGTGATCTCCAAAGCTTCTGCCTACGATGTAATCTTCTGCTACATCAGGGGAACTCTGATGTGTGGTAAAAGAGAAGCGATGAACCATTCTTTTTTTTGCTCATCTGGGATCTTAAAAGTCAATCGGCCTGTTAGGGTCTTGAATCTCTGATCGAACTCCCAAACAGGTTCAACTACCTTTTGTTTGATCTCCTTCATCTCAGTAATACACTGTGACTCTGAATTAGGTTTTTTAAACTCTGCAACCAATGTGTTCTTTATCTCATTTAGTGGCTTAGGCTACGCAATTCCTTGGACAAGCTTCATGTACCAGCTCAGTGTGCGATCCCTCAACGTAGTGCTAAACTAGTTTCTTTTAACAGCTTCATCGGTAATATTTTTAATGTTCCATATGGCCTCGCACTGGAACCAGTGTTGATCAGGATCTTCATATCCATCTCCTTTAAAGATAGGGAGCCTCATCTCATCTGCCATAGAGATACCTAGGTTTCTTGTCTGAGTAGATGCTAAACTACTAGTAATAGTAGTCTGTGGACTCCGGTGATTCGGAATATTCTGATTACTTAGCGTTTCTGAAATAATATAAGTATTGATATTACTTACTTTAGTGGTCTGCATGGTTCTTGATGTTTCACGCTCATTCTGGTGAAGTTCTTCAGCTTCCTCTTCCTCTGCTCTGGTGGGTTCTGAATGTTCTTTGTCTGTCAGATCTGTCTCTTCTCCACTGTAGAAACCCTCGTCTCCGTAGTTTTTCTTGAATAGGTTCTCAAGATGAACCCCTCGAAATACTTTCCCACTGCGCGTATGTCCAGCTTCTGTGTCATTGTCGCTGTCCGAATTCTTGAACATTAGCCTTTTTGGATCCAACCAATCTATTGTATCTTCAAGACGTTCTTTTCATGCAACAACATCTTGATTCCTAGCTTTAGAAATTGTAAAATTTTTCCTCTAGGTCCTTTGAAGAAGTATCTCTCAGCCTGGCTATATGATTATGTTCTGTCAACAGCAAATTCAGTGATATACCCTCCAATGGTACTATCGAACCAGTGATCTACAACCCTTGATACAATGTTGTCGACTCTCTTAACCTTTTTAATCAACTCCGACGTCCAGACCACAGGAGGTCTAGATATGATCTCGAACTGGGTATCGACTAACCTAGCTAACCACTCGTATGGATCTTGATGGTTTCCTCCAAAGAAGATCTCATGAGTATCGGTGAAGATGTGTCTCTATAGCTAACCTTCAATACTTAGCTCAGGGTTCTTGTTTTGCCCTTCAACGAAGTCCCTCTCTTGATCCTCTATCCACTTCTGAATCTATGTATTCGATGGGAACCACCTTGACATTCCCTTACACAGATTCCTATCCCGGCAACAGAACCATTTTTTGGCACTGGGACAGACCCTAGGTTCACTCCAAGAGCACACGAACAAGCCCTTGCTACTAGCCCTTTCAGCATCACCTACGAAGCACATGCAGTCTCACCCGAAGCAGCTAAGAGTGGGATTGCAGAACAGGGATGTCTACAACCATGATAATATCAAGTGGATCTATCACAACAACAATACAACATTCATATATCACTTATCAGCTAGGTCTATCCTATGCATCTATAGATCTGATCTAACATAAAACTGCAAATAACAATATAACAATGACAGATATCCAGGCATCAATCACACATACGACACAAAATATACATGGTTCACCCTCTCTCTAGGGCTACATCCACAGAACTATGCTTATGATTTATTAAGGTAAAGCATATAGTTTTTATCTGTGCTCTCATCTAGCAGATCTTATTTCTTCTCTCTCTTTCTCTCCCCTTCCTGCGCACCTAGTTGTAGGACTTGACCTTCGCACAGAGCTGAAGATCTCACAATAAAATCCTCTCCCTCTACAATAGAGTTATAACAACAATATCATACCAATACTCAATGACCAACAACAACCCCACCCAGTTCCTCTTGACCTTTATTTATACATTACAATCCCTTACCGACAGCCATAGGTTGAAACCTAGGTGCCAAAACCCTAGATACCAAAACCCTAAGTCAAATTGACCCGCTTTTTCCGGGCTTTGCCAACCTGTCTTTCCTTCTTCATCGTGCGGTGCTCCAAAGCATCCAATGATGGATTTCTCTTCTTGCTGAGTTTTCCACGATCCTTCTTCCTTGCTGATCTGTCATCCCTGATCTCCTCGTCCAATGGATTTCTTTTCCGCACTTCGCTCCATCTTTCCTGCTCTTTTTCTCACTTTGACTCAGTGACAATTACTGTGTCTACCGCGAAGCTCGCTTTTTACCTTTCCTTCCTTGTTCTTCGCTTCCTTCCATAACCAAGGGCCAACACTCTATATCCCAATGGGTGGAAGCACATGGTCACGAGATATTTGGGATTCTTGACAACCCACAGGGGGTCATCATCCCACAGTTGGAGCTGGATGTTGAGGTCATTTTTCGCTTCCAAAATTCCCCCCCCCCCTTTTCTATTTTCCTGAATTTTTTTTTCCCTTTCTTTTCCCTCTTCTACACTTACCCTTTTTTCCCCTTTTCTTTTTTTCCCTCCTACTATCCCTTTATGGTTCTACACTTAGTCACATTTTTCATACCGCGAGTTCCCTGGTTGGCAGACTTACGGTTTCATTATATTGAGGTGGTAGCAGACAGTGTGGACAGTGAGGAGGAGGAGCAGGACAATGGATCCACTAACTCAAAGGAGGAGTCAGCATAGGCAGAGGAGCAACCTCCCCATAGACCACTGACACCAACAGGGGCCCACCCACCGATAGTTCCACAGCCTCTTGAGCAGGCTAACAGATGGAAACCAACAAAGGGAGGAGTCATAGCGACCCTTTCTAGTGTTCCCAGGTATGATACCCTCTAGATCATAGGGACTATTCAAGGACAATGAGAAATCACCCTGATAGATGGTGGGGCCACCCACAACTTCATTGGAGCTTCATTGGTATCGAGATTGGCACTTCAGATAGAGGATTTTGAGGCGTTTGATGTTGCAGTAGCAGATGGCCATACAGTGGAGTGTCTAGACAAAGTTCCAGACTTGGAGATAAAGTTAGGAAACTACATAGTGAGAGACACATTTTATGTGGTTGACCTATCTAACACAAATGTGGTATTGGGAGTCTAGAGGATGATCACCTTGGGGAAAATCACCACCAATTACCAAATATTGGAGATGGCATTCAGAGACAATGATGGGAAGAGGGTTGTTCTGAGAGGCATGTCAATAGGAGCACCTAGGACAGTTTCGGCCAAGAGGATGGAGAGGATATTTAGACATGGGGAGGTAGCATATGTCACAAAGTTCTTGATCACTACATGGAAGGATTCATAGGGTTGAAAATAGTATCATACAAAGATCAAGAACTTGTTGGGATGAAATCAGCAAGTTTTTGGTTCGATTCCACTAGGGAGACCACCTGACAGTGGCTTGAGCACACCATTGAGTTGGAGGAGGGGGAAAAACCTATGATCACACCCCCCTATCCTCATCCTAGGAGGTTCAAGGATGAGATAGAGAAAGTAATTAAGGAATGGATAGCAATGTGACACATAAGACCGAGAAGAAACCCATTCGCCTCTTTAGTTGTCTTAGTTCTGAAGAAGGATGGTACCGTGAGGATGTGCATTGATTACCAAGCCTTGAACAAGAAAACCATCAAGAATGAATATCCTATCCCTCGCATTAACGAGTTGATGGATGAACTGCATGGGGTATTTTTCTTCTCAAATATTGATCTATGCTCTAGGTATCACCAGATCAACATTTGAGAGAAGGACATAGAGAAGATGACATTTTGGTGTCACTTTTGACATTTCGAGTTTATGGTTATGCCATTTGGGCTAACCAATGCACCAACTACATTTCAGTATTTCATGAAACACATATTCAGGGATCAATGGAGGAAATTAGTCTTGGTTTTCTTCGACGACATCTTGGTCTACACCTAGACATGGCAGGAGAATATGTGGCACTTAGATGAGGTTTTAAGCATCATGGAGGTGTAGTCACTATACGCCAAAGAGTCCAAGTGTGAGTTCAGTATCACAGAACTAATTTACTTGGGCCACATCATCAGTGAACATGAGGTACAGGTACACCAGGAGAAGATTAGGGCCATTCTCGATTGGCCAACGCACAGGAACGTGACAGAGTTGAGGAGATTCTTCGAGTTATGCAGCTATTACATGCAATTTTTCTCAGCTTGGAGCACCACTGATGGATCTCACCAAGAATGGGGATTTCATCTGGATTGATGAGTCACATAAATCCTTTGATCACATGAAGGAAGTCATGGGAACATGTCCAGTGTTAGCATTACCAGACTTCACTTTGCCATTTGTATTGGAGTGTGATGCATCCGGTGAGGGTATTAGGGCAATTTTGATGCAGGGAGGACACCCCATTGTATTCAAGATCAAGAATATCAACCAAACTGAGAGTTTGTACTCCATATATGACAAGGAAATGTTGGAAATCGTGCATGTCTTGACCAAATTCATACAATATTTGGTGGCCAGCAAATTCATGGTAAAAATAGATCACAACAGCTTGAAGTAATTCCTTGAGTAGAAGGACCTCAATCAGTGCCAACAGAAATGGGTGATGAAGGTACATGAATTCGACTTCAACATAGAGTATGTCAAGGGGAAGAAGAAAATTGTGTCTGATGCACTACCGAGGAGACCTGCGACATGTTCTTTGATGAATATTTCAACAGATTGGAAATCCCACTTATTAGTGGAATATTCCAATAACAAGTTCACTTGTGAGGTTATGGATGAGAAGATATAGGATGACAGGTATAGGGTCATTGACAATGTCATATTCTACAAGAACAGAGTCTAGTTAGTGCCAGATTCAGGGCTCAAGAAGAAGATCCTCACAGTCGTTCATGATTCACCACTTGCAGGACATTAGGGATTTTTCAAAACCTACAGAAAAATCAAGGAGATATTCTCATGGAAGGGCCTCAAATAGGATGTTATGAGACACATAATTGAGTGTGTGACTTTCCAGCAGAACAATTCAGAGCATACTCTTCCAGTAGGGCTAATTCATCCACTTCCCATTCAAGAGCATAAATGGGAATTTATATCAACGGACTTCATCACAGGCCTACCCAAGGTCCAGGGTAAGCACTGTATCTATGTAGTGGTCGACATATTGACCAAGTTTTCTCACTTCTATGCCATACCAACATAGTACAACATATTTCAGGTAGCTGATTTGTTCTTCAGGGAGGTATTCAAACTTCATGGGTTGTTGAGGAACATCATCAGTGACAGGGACAATCGGTTTATTGGGACATTCTAGAGGGAGTTGTTTACATTGGTGGGGACAGAGTTGACACCCAGCACCAAATATCACCCTCAGATAGATGGGCAGACCGAGATCATCAACAAGTGGGTTGAAGGGTATTTGAGGAACTATGTAGGTGGACAACAAATAACATGCGTCAAGTGGCTACATTTAGGAGAGAATTTCTACAATACCATTTTCCACATGTCCATTGGTATGACACCCTTCTGATCATTGTATGGATATGATGCTCCCACTTTGGTATACTTGGTTTTCATGGAGAGCAGAGCTCCCAAGGCTAAGGATTGGATTACAAAGAGTCATGAGATTCTCAAGTTTTTGAAAGAGAACCTGCAGACAACACATAACTGAAAGAAGATGAGTGTGGACATGCACATAATAGAACACATATTTAAGGTTGGGGATATGGTTTTCTTGATACTCCAACCTTACATACAATCATCTCTGAAGAAGAGTGGGGCCGAGAAGCTCAAGCTCATATTTTATGGCCCTTATAGGATGATGCACCGAGTAGGAGAGGTTTCTTATGAGCTAGAGCTTCTATAGGGGACAAGATTCATAATGTGTTCCACATATCTTGCCTCAAAAAGGAAGTGGGACAATTCATCAGCACATCGAAGGAGCTTCCCCCATTGGATGAGGAGGGACAGCTGGAGTTGGTTCTGAAGGAGGTGTTGGATTTCTGGGAGTGGAAACTAAGGAGTAGGGTCATTAGAGAGTGTTTGATCAGATGAAGAGGGCTTCTAGTAGAGGATGCTACTTGGGAGAGTGAGTAGGTGTTGCAACACCCTATATTGGTATTTCTTGAGGACAAGCAATTTCGGGAGGGGAGGACTATAATGTCCCTTTCCAAATAGAAGATCTAGAGAGGAGGCCTAATGGTCTTAATAGCCCCGTGAGACTATAGCCAGGTACAGACAGGGGTAAACAGGGTTACGAGAGGTCACTCCAGTCAAAGGTGTTATATTCGGGAAGTGACATTGAGCTAAAAGTGGCTAAAAGCGATTTTAATCCAATTTGAGATAAAAATAGAACAGACAAGCTAAAATTAGAAGTCAACAATGAATTAAGGTTTCAGGTAGCTAGAAGAGAAGGTTCAATGACCTAATTCATCCTTATGTATATTTTGACTTGTCATTGAGGAGAGAGGCGCATCTCATGAGAGGTAGCTTAGTGGATTCCAGGAACAATACACTAGTGGCTAATTTTGGTGTTGAGAGACATACCCTAGTCATCGGGGAGGTCACATAGATCTTCCATTGATCTTCAATGGCAGTCTTGCAAGTTGCAATAGCAAGGGCGCACTCATTCAGGATGAGGGCGCAATTTCTGAGGAGGTTTATTGGATCGACTTGTCCCTTTCAGGGGAGTTCAGAGATTCCCCTCTAACCCAGTCGAGAGGAAGGAAGGAGAATAGTTTTCCTAGTTCCTCGTCATATTCCGACGGAGGAATCATCTGGGGTGCACTTTTAGAACATTGGGAGTGTGGCACTTGGGGAGGACACATTCAGGGTTCTTGAGAGATCACCATTTTAGATCCAGGGAAATATTCAGAACCATTTCACAGTAGACCTGGGAGATCAGCTTGAGACACACATTAGCCAATTCTAATGGTGGAATCACTAGGGCACATTTTTCCAGAGCAGAGGGGGTGCATTTCCCCCAAGGGGATCCATCCGGGGAGAAGATACACCAGTTTAGGTCTGGATAGTCACCAGGACTGTGAGGCCGAGTAGGGAACATTGTTTGGGACAGTTTCCATGCATTTTTTATAGGTATAGCCACCAGGGAAAACTTTCCAGAATTGCAAAAATTGTTGTATGAGTCGGCATATCCATAGTTGTTCTTCATCTCATCCATTGAATTCCACAACATTCTTCGAGTATTGGGTATTATTGTTTTAGTTTCTATTGTATTCCATATAATATCCTTTTGTCATTGATCTAGCTGAGTGATTCATTTTATTCAGCAACATTCGACATTTGTACTCCATAGAGATTTCATAATATAATCTTTGCATTCTTTTGTCACCATTATTATTTGAATTCTCATTTATATGTTGTAAACAATTAATCCTACACACATATTATCATATTTTCCTAGACTAGCCAAGTCAGGAACATTACAATAGCGTCTGACGGAAGCCACGAGATTCCTAAGGATTGGAGAGGAAGAGACCAAAAGTGAAAAACACACTAGACGACCATTAAAGAGGAGAGATATGGGAGTGGCTACCCATACGTGCACATAAACAATGAAGAGAAGCAAACACGAAGGAGAATATAAGAAAAATGGAAGGATCATCGAGTGTGGTAAGCAGTGAAGAGAGAACACAGATAAGTGAGACATTCTTCAATGCATAATTGAAGAAGAGAATAAAATGGAGAGCTTTCCTTTAAGAAAATAGGAAGTCGTTTTGAGTTATTGATGATCACCCTGAAACAGAGAAGTCTCGGATCCAGACTTGAGTGATAAAGGGCTACAACTTGGTACTTACTAGACAAAAACCAAAACTAGTAAGGGGAGGTCATGAAGGGACTGTATAGTAGAGAAGGGCTCCCTTGTGCAGAGGAAATCCAATTGATAAACTACTTGATAAACCTATAGAGACCCTGAGCTCAGTGGGAAGGGGGTAACTTTTGTTGTTGTCAGTGGGGAAGGAAAGTAACCTTCCTAGATCATCTGGAGACTAAGGAACCAGTTGAATCATTCTCGTTTGATATCATAGCTTGGCACGGGGGCGGTGTACTGTAGGAAGGCACTCTATAGTGTGGCCTAATATTGGGAGGAAACACATCCTCTCTTAGTCAGTTGGTTGTGTTATTTTATTGAATAGGTAAGTGTTTAATCCACCTTGTTAATATATGTGGATGTTGTACATATGATTTTGTTTGAATTAAATGGAAAATGTGAATTCTTGGAGATAATGAACTGAATGTGTATGTAGTTGTTGTCTTTATTTCTTAACCTGTTAACTTATGAAATTGAATAAGCATGGGCAGTCTGTATCCCTTAGGATCTTGCGAATTAAGATGAAACTTTTCAAGATATGGAAAAAATCTTCATTCAAAAGATGTCATAAGGCCCTATAGTCTTGGAGCTTCTCGGAAGGGTAAATAATCTGGAGACTCGAGGAAGTTACTTGTTTTTAAGTGGAAAACTTGCAAGATATGCAAGAATATTTCTTTTGATGAAGTCAAGGAGTTTTCAATGGTTCTAGAATAGGTTATGAACTTATGAAGGTCTGTTAAGACCTTAAAGAATAAATGAAATTGACTAAGTCCCAAAATCAAAGCATTAACCAGTAGAAACCTTTTGTTTGATTCAATGTCATTCATATCCGTCGATCAGGAAGGGCGAGTAGATATCATCCCTTTTTTAGGAAAGGTATCATCGTTGGGAATGATTGAGTGATGTGACTTATGTGAAGTATGACAATGACAATGACAAAAGCTCGGATATGGGGCAAGGATTGTTGATCTGTCGGGAGTGATCTTGATGAAGATCATGACCGTTGGTACCAGTCACATTGTCGTCGAGGTATGGAAGGTTGGAAAAGTTGAGTGATATGTTCAGAGAGTGTTGATGATGAAGTGGACTCGAAAAGAGTGAGAATTGTCTATTGATGTCTAGGAAATTTTGATCTCTATCATCAATTGTCATGGGTTCCATTTAAGTTAGGAAATGGGATGTTGATTTCATGACGATGTGGCCAACCAACGTGGAAACCATCATGCATTGAAGGGTGGTAGGTGTCATTAGTTGAATGGTCGATGGGAAAAGAGTGGTCCCAGAAGGGGCTAGGAACCTTGGGTCTTTACTTATAATCTAAGTCGTCAGATATGGAGGTTGTTTGATCATAGTCGTTTGTCATAGGATTGTGAGTAGAGTTCTAGGATAAATACAAGAGGATGAGTCAACAAGGAAAAGGGATTCAGGGTTAAATGACAGTCATTGGTTGTTGAAATGGCGAGATGAAATCTCAGTCATCAATCCTTGTAGGTACCATTTGTTCATTGTAGAAGAGGTGAAGGGCATGGATGTTATTTGTTGTGCAATATGGAGGCGTCGACGAAATCTGATTCGTTTACTGCCAGGTTCTGAGAATCATTGGATATGAAATTAGACCCATCAGATCGATCGTCGTCGAAGAAGGGTAGTTTGGGTGAATAATATCTCGTGGGAGATATACCACGACGACAATGAATAAATATGATATAATATTGGGACCATTGAATGGTGAGCCATGTGGCAAGTACCACATCAGTGCCACGTTAGCACCACATAGGATGGCATGGGTGGTAGGGACCCATGTGGATGCCACATGGTAGTGAGGTGGATTTTCAAAATGAGAGTCTGGAAACTTTGGGAAGCTATAAATATCAACCCAAAGCTCAGTTTTGAGTGTAATTAAAGTTATGGGAAATATCTCAGTGAGTAGAATCCATCCATGGTCCTTGGAGAGAGACAAGGACTAAGTTGAAGAGAGAAATATTTAACATCCCACTGGCCTAAGAGAGGGTTAGGAGATCAGGTGTGCTACAGAGTGGTATCAAAGTCAGGTTCAAACTCTAAGCTTGAATGAGTCACCAAGACCGCTTAAAATTGTTTAATAAAGTTTTTAATGTTGTTTAACATGAATGTTTTTAAATTGGTAATGCAAATACTAATAGTAGTTGTTGTTTCAACATGTAGGATGTACTGAAAGGTAGCAGAGGTGAATGGTACAAAATAGTATGGGTGAAACCTCGCACCTCAAGGATGAGGAATCTGATGGTCGGAGGGACAGAGAAACCCCTCCATATTCGATGGCCACTATTAGAATTCTGAAGGGATATAATGAGAGTCTCATGAGAGCTCAAGCCAAACAGGTGGAGTTGAATGAAATTTTACTACATCGCTTGTTGAAGATTCAAAAACATTTGCAGTGGGGTCCCATTAATGCAGAGTTACATCTGTCAGAAAAGTTCAAGACCCCTTCAAATTCCCAAAGGCATGGGCCAAGACATAGTAACATGGGAAGTTGTTCCATAAAGAGACATTGGGATGCCAAGAAAGGTGGAACTGGTGGAAGTGTTTTCACAGAGTCATCTAGCAGAAATAATATTTCAGTAGAGTTTCCTAGCAGTGGCATGGAGTCAAGTGTTCCGAAGAGAAAGAAGAAAATACATTCTCAGATTTCATTAACCAAAGAATTCAATAAGGCTAAGCCGCCTAACTTTGATGGAGAAATTAAGAAAGGAGAAGAAGTTAAAGCGTCGTTGTTTGGTATAAAGAAGTATTTTCAGGTACATAATTACTCTGAGAATACCAAGGCAAGGATTTCCATTTTTAACCTAAATGGAGGAGCTTCCATTTGGTAGGAATATCTCAAGGAAATCAAAGGATTGAAGGAAAGCAAAGTGACTTGGAAGAAGTTTGAGAAATACTTATGAAAGGCATACCTATCGGAAAATCATTATGATGATAAAATAAAGGAATTCCATGAGCATAAGTTGGGTCAACTTACCATTGAAATTTATGCTAAAAGATTTATGGAACTGTTGAGGTATATCCCTTACCTCAAGGATGAGAAAGAAACAGTGCAATGTTTTCTCACTAGATTACAACAGGCCTACCAGGACAAAATTGAGTTTTTTAAACCCAAGACATTGGAGGAGACCATTCAGAAGGCCAAGTGTTTCTATGACCAGTCTAAGCATAAGAAAGATCCTTTAAAATATTGGAAGAGGAAGGACAAGGGTGGATTCCATAAGAAGGGATTCCAAGTCATTTCCATACAAGAATTCCAGGAAAGGTGCAAAGTTGGGCCAGGCAAGTAGAAGTGTGCACTAGTAGAAATTTTCATCTCAAAGTGGAAATAAGCCAATAGAGAAAGCAAAGGAAAGAGAAGAGGAGCCTAAAAAGGGAACTTTGTAGTGTTTGGGATGTGGAGAACCACATATGTTGAGGGATTTCCCTCATAGACAACATGATAGCAAGAAATTTTA
>JASDQU010308735.1:131934-142334 GCA_032191745.1 Picea mariana
ATTATATTGAGGTGGTAGCAGACAGTGTGGACAGTGAGGAGGAGGAGCAGAACAATGGATCCACTAACTCAAAGGAGGAGTCAGCATAGGCGGAGGAGCAACCTCCCCATAGACCACTGACACCGATAGGGGCCCACCCACTGATAGTTCCACAGCCTCCTGAGCAGGCTAACAGACGGAAACTAGCAAAGGGAGGAGTCATAGCGACCCTTTCTAGTGTTCCCAGGTATGATACCCTCTAGATCATAGGGACTATTTAGGGACAATGAGGAATCACCCTGATAGATGGTGGGGCCACCCACAACTTCATTGGAGCTTCTTTGGTATCGATATTGGCACTTCAGATAGAGGATTTTGAGGGGTTTGATGTTGCAGTAGCAGATGGCCATACACTGGAGTGTCTAGACAGAGTTCCAGACTTGGAGATAAAGTTAGGAAACTACATAGTGAGAGACACATTTTATGTGGTTGACCTATCTAACACAGATTTGGTATTGGGAGTCTAGAGGATGATCACCTTGGGGAAAATCACCACCAATTACCAAATATTGGAGATGGCATTCAGAGACAATGATGGGAAGAGGGTTGTTTTGAGAGGCATGTTAATAGGAGCACCCAGGATAGTTTCGGCCAAGAGGATGGAGAGGATATTTAGACATGGGGAGGTAGCATATGTCACAAAGTTCTTGATCACTACATGGAAGGATTCAGAGGGTTGACAATAGTATCATACAAAGATTAGGAACTTGTTGGGACGAAATCAGTAGGTTTTTGGTTCGATTCCACTAGGGAGACCACCTGACATTGGCTTGAGCACACCATTGAGTTGGAGGAGGGGGACAAACCTATGATCACACCCCCCTATCCTCATCCTAGGAGGTTCAAGGATGAGATAGAGAAAGTAATTAAGGAATGGATAGCAATGTGACACATAAGACCGAGAAGCAACCCATTCGCCTCTTTAGTTGTCTTAGTTCTGAAGAAGGATGGTACCATGAGGATGTGCATTGATTACCAAGCCTTGAACAAGAAAACCATCAAGAATCAATATCCTATCCCTCGCATTAACGAGTTGATGGATGAACTGCATGGGGTATTTTTCTTCTCAAATATTGATCTACGCTCTAGGTATCACCAGATCAACATTCGAGAGAAGGACATAGAGAAGACGACATTTTGGTGTCACTTTTGACATTTCGAGTTTATGGTTATGCCATTTGGGCTAACCAATGCACCAACTACATTTCAGTATTTCATGAAACACATATTCAGGGATCAATGGAGGAAATTAGTCTTGGTTTTCTTCGACGACATCTTGGTCTACACCAAGACATGGCAGGAGAATATGTGGCACTTAGATGAGGTTTTAAGCATCATGGAGGTGCAGTCACTATACGCCAAAGAGTCCAAGTGTGAGTTCAATATGACAGAACTAATTTACTTGGGCCACATCATCAGTGAACATGAGGTACAGGTACACCAGGAGAAGATTAGGACCATTCTCGATTGGCCAACACACAGGAACGTGACAGAGTTGAGGAGTCTCTTTGAGTTATGCAGCTATTACATGCAGTTTTTCTCATCTTGGAGCACCACTGACGGATCTCACCAAGAATGGGGATTTCATCTGGATTGATGAGTCACATAAATCCTTTGATCACATGAAGAAATCCATGGGAACATGTCCAGTGTTAGCATTACCAGACTTCACTTTGCCATTTGTATTGGAGTGTGATGCATCCGGTGAGGATATTAGGGAAATTTTGATGCAGGGAGGACACCCCATTGTATTCAAGATCAAGAATATCAGTCAACCTGAGAGTTTGTACTCCATATATGACAAGGAAATGTTGGAAATCATGCATGTCTTGACCAAATTCATACAATATTTGGTGGGCAGCAAATTCATGGTAAAAACAGATCACAACAGCTTGAAGTAATTCCTTGAGTAGAAGGACCTCAATGAGTGCCAGTAGAAATGGGTGATGAAGGTACATGAACTCGACTTCAACATAGAGTATGTCAAGGGGAAGAAGAAAATTGTGGCTGATGCACTACCGAGGAGACCTGCGACATGTTCTTTGATGAATATTTCAACAGTTTGGAAATCCCACTTATTAGTGGAATATTCCAATAACAAGTTCACTTGTGAGGTTATGGATGAGAAGATACAGTATGACAGGTATAGGGTCATTGAAAATGTCATATTCTACAAGAACAGAGTCTAGTTAGTGCCAGATTCAGGGCTCAAGAAGAAGATCCTCACAGTCGTTCATGATTCACCACTTGCAGGACATTAGGGATTTTTCAAAACCTACAGAAAAATCAGGGAGATATTCTCATGGAAGGGCCTCAAATAGGATGTTATGAGACACATCATTGAGTGTGTGACTTGCCAGCATAACAAGTCAGAGCATACTCTTCCAGTAGGGCTAATTCATCCACTTCCCATTCAAGAGCATAAATGGGAAAGTATATTGATGGACTTCATCACAGGCCTACCCAAGGTCTAGGGTAAGCACTGTATCTATGTAGTGGTCGACATATTGACCAAGTTTTCTCACTTCTATTCCATACCAACAGAGTACAACGTATTTCAGGTAGCTTATTTATTCTTCAGGGAGGTCTTCAAACTTCATGGGTTGTTGAGGAACATCATCAGTGACAGGGACAGTCGGTTTATTGGGACATTCTAGAGGGAGTTGTTTACATTGGTGGGGACAGAGTTGACACCCAGCACCAGCTATCACCCTCAAACAGATGGGCAGACCAAGATCATCAACAAGTGGGTTGAAGGGTATTTGAGGAACTATGTAGGTGGACAACAAATAACATGCGTCAAGTGGCTACATTTAGGAGAGCATTTCTACAATACCATTTTCCACATGTCCATTGGTATGACACCCTTATGATCATTGTATGGATATGATGCTCCCACTTTGGTATACTTGGTTTTCATGGAGAGCAGAGCTCCCAAGGCTAAGGATTGGATTACAAAGAGTCATGAGATTCTCAAGTTTTTGAAAGAGAACCTGCAGACAACACATAACTGACAGAAGATGAGTGTGGACAGGAACATAATAGAACACATATTTAAGGTTGGGGATATGGTTTTCTTGATACTCCAACCTTACATACAATCATCTCTGAAGAAGAGTGGGGCCGAGAAGCTCAAGCTCAGATTTTATGGCCCTTACAGGATGATGCGCCGAGTAGGAGAGTTTTCTTATGAGATAGAGCTTCTAGAGGGGACAAGATTCATAACGTGTTCCACGTATCTTGCCTCAAAAAGGTAGTGGGACAATTCATCAACACATCGGAGGAGCTTCCCCCATTGGATGAGGAGGGACAGATGGAGTTGGTTCTGAAGGAGGTGTTGGATTTCTGGGAGTGGAAACTAAGGAGTAGGGTCATTAGAGAGTGTTTGATCAGATGGAGAGGGCTTCTAGTAGAGGATGCTACTTGGGAGAGTGAGTAGGTGTTGCAACACTCTATATTGGTATTTCTTGAGGACAAGCAATTTCGGGAGGGGAGGACTGTAATGTCCCTTTCCAAATAGAAGTTCTAGAGAGGAGGCTTAATGGTCTTAACAGCCCCGTGAGACTATAGCCAGGTACAGACAGGGGTAAACAGGGTTACGAGAGGTCACTCCAGCCAAAGGTGTTATATTCAGAAAGTGACATTGAGCTAAAAGTGGATAAAAGCGATTTTAATCCAATTTGAGATAAAAATAGAACAGACGAGCTAAAATTAGAAGTCAACAATGAATTAAGGTTTCAGGTAGCTAGAAGAGAAGGTTCAACGACCTAATTCATCATTATGTAGATTTTGACTTGTCATTGAGGAGAGAGGTGCATCTCATGAGAGGTAGCTTAGTGGATTCCAGAAACAATACACCAGTGGCTAATTTTGGTGTTGAGAGACATACCCTAGTCATCGGGGAGGTCACATAGATCTTCCATCGATATTCAATGGCAATCTTGCAGGTTGCAACAACAAGGGCGCACTCATTCAGGGTGAGGGCGCAATTTATGAGGAGGTTTATTGGATCGACTTGTCCCTTTTAGGGAGAGTTCAGAGATTCCCCTCTGACCTAGTCGAGAGGAAGGAAGGAGAATATTTTTCCTAGTTCCTCGTCAGATTCCGACGGAGGAATCATCTGGGGCGCACTTTTCGAACATTGGGAGTGTGGCACTTGGGGAGGACACATTCAGGGTTCTTGAGAGATCATCATTTTAGATCCAGGGAAATATTCAGAACCATTTCACAGTAGACCTGGGAGATCAGCTTGAGACACACATCAGCCAATTCCGACGGTGGAATCACTAGGGCACATTTTTCCAAAGCAGAGGGGTTGCATTTCGCCCAAGGGGATCCATCCGGGGAGCAGATACACCAGTTTAGGTCTGGACAGTCACCAGGACTGTGAGGCAGAGTAGGGAACATTGTTTGGGACAGTTTCCATGCATTTTTGATAGGTATAGCCACCAGGGAAAACTTTCCAGACTTGCAAAAATTGTTGTACGAGTCGGCATATCCATAGTTGTTCTTCATCTCATCCATTGAATTCCACAACATTCTTCGAGTATTGGGTATTATTGTTTTAGTTTCTATTGTATTCCATATAATATCCTTTTGTCATTGATCTAGATGAGTGATTCATTTTATTCAGCAACATTCGACATTTGTACTCCATAGAGATTTCATAATATAATCTTTGAATTCTTTTGTCCCCATTATTATTTGAATTCTCATTTATATGTTGTAAACAATTAATCCTACACACATATTATCATATTTTCCTTGACTAGCCAAGTCAGAAACATTACAACAGTGTCTGACGGAAGCCACGAGATTCCTAAGGATTGGAGAGGAAGAGACCAAAAGTGAAAAACACACTAGACGACCATTAAAGAGGAGAGATATGGGAGTGGCTACCCATACATGCACATAAACAATGAAGAGAAGAAAACATGAAGGAGAATATAAGAAAAATGGAAGGATCATCAAGTGTGGTAAGCAGTGAAGAGAGAACACAGATAAGTGAGACATTCTTCAATGCATAATTGAAGAAGAGAATAAAGAGCTTTCCTTTAAGAAAATAGGAAGTTGTTTTGAGTTATTGATGATCACCCTGAAACAGAGAAGTCTCGGATCCAGACTTGAGTGATAAAGGGCTACAACTTGGTACTTACTAGACAAAAACCAAAACTAGTAAGGGGAGGTCACGAAGGGACTGTATAGTAGAGAAGGGCTCCCTTGTGCAGAGGAAATCCAATTGATAAACTACTTGATAAACCTATAGAGACCCTGAGCTCAGTGGGAAGGGGGTAACTTTTGTTGTTGTTAGTGGGGAAGGAAGGTAACCTTCCTAGATCATCTGGAGACTAAGGAACCAGTTGAATCATTCTCGTTTGATATCATGGCTTGGCACGGGGGCAGTGTACTGTAGGAAGGCACTCTATAGTGTGGCCTAATATTGGGAGGAAACACATCCTCTCTCAGTCAGTTGGTTGTGTTATTTTATTGAATAGGTAAGTGTTTAATCCACCTTGTTAATATATGTGGATGTTGTACATATGATTTTGTTTGAATTAAATGGAAAATGTGAATTCTTGGAGATAATGAACTGAATGTGTATGTAGTTGTTGTCTTTATTTCTTAACCTGTTAACTTATGAAATTGAATAAGCATGGGAAGTCTGTATCCCTTGGGATCTTTCAAATTAAGATGAAATTTTGCAAGATATGGAAAAAATATTCATTCAAAAGATGTCATAAGGCCCTATAGTCTTGGAGGTTCTCGGAAGGGTAAATAATCTGGAGACTCGAGGAAGTTACTTGTTTTTAAGTGGAAAACTTGCAAGATATGCAAGAATATTTCTTTTGATGAAGTCAAGGAGTTTTAAATGGTTCCAGAATAGGTTATGAACTAATGAAGGTCTAGTAAGACCTTAAAGAATAAATGAAATTGACTAAGTCCCAAAATCAAAGCATTAACCAGTAGAAACCTTTTGCTTGATTCAATGTCATTCATATCCGTCGATCAGGAAGGGCGAGTAGATCTCATCCCTTTGTCAGGAAAGGTATCATCGTTGGGAATGATTGAGTGATGTGACTTATGTGAAGTATGATAATGACAATGACAAAAGCTCGGATATGGGGCAAGGATTATTGATCTGTCGGGAGTGATCTTGACGAAGATCACGACCGTTGGTACCAGTCACATTGTCATCGAGGTATGGAAGGTTGGAAAAGTTGAGCGATGTGTTCAGAGAGTGTTGATGATGAAGTGGACTCGAAAAGAGTGAGAATTGTCTATTGATGTCTAGGAAAGTTTGATCTGTATCGTCAATTGTCATGGGTTCCATTTAAGTTAGGAAATGGGATGTTGATTTCATTACGATGTGGCCAACCAACGTGGAAACCATCATGCATTGAAGGGTGGTAGGTGTCATTAGTTGAATGGTCGATGGGAAAAGAGTGGTCCCAGAAGGGGCTAGGAACCTTGGGTCTTTACTTATAATCTAAGTCGTCAGATATGGAGGTTGTTTGATCATAGTTGTTTGTCATAGGATTGTGAGTAGAGTTCTGGGATAAATACAAGAGGATGAGTCGACGAGGAAAAGGGATTCAGGGTTAAATGACGGTCATTGGTTGGTGAAATGGCGAGATGAAATCTCAGTCATCAATCCTTGTAGGTACCATTTGTTCATTGTAGAAGAGGTGAAGGGCACAGATGTTATTTGTTGTGCAATATGGAGGCGTCGATGAAATCTGATTCGTTTACTGCCAGGTTCTGAGAATCGTTGGATATGAAATTAGACCCATCAGATCGATCGTCGTCGAAGAAGGGTAGTTGGGGTGAATAATATATCGTGGGAGATATACCACGATGACAATGAATAAATATGATAGAAGATTGGAACCATTGAATGGTGAGCCATGTGGCAAGTACCACATCAGTGCCATGTTAGCACCACATAGGATGGCATGGGTGGTAGGGACCCATGTGGATGCCACATGGTAGTGAGGTGGATTTTCAAAATGAGAGTCTGGAAACTTTGGGAAGCTATAAATTATCAACCCAAAGCTCAGTTTTGAGTGTAATTAAAGTCATGGTAAATATCTCAGTGAGTAGAATCCATCCATGGTCCTTGGAGAGAGATAAGGACTGATTTGAAGAGAGAAATATTTAACATCCCACTGGCCTAAGAGAGGGTTAGGAGGTCAGGTGTGCTACAGAGTGGTATCAAAGTCAGGTTCAAACTCTAAGCTTGAATGAGTCACCAAGACCGCTTAAAATTGTTTAATAAAGTTTTTAATGTTGTTTAACATGAATKTTTTTAAATTGGTAATGCAAATACTAATAGTAGTTGTTGTTTCARCATGTAGGATGTACTGAAAGGTAGCAGAGGTGAATGGTACAAAATAGTATGGGTGAMACCTCGCACCTCAAGGATRAGGAATCTGATGGTCGGAGGGACAGAGAAACCCCTCCATATTCGATGGCCACTATTAGAATTCTGAAGGGATATAATGAGAGTCTCATGAGAGCTCAAGCCAAACAGGTGGAGTTGAATGAAATTTTACTACATCGCTTGTTGAAGATTCAAAAACATTTGCAGTGGGGTCCCATTAATGCAGAGTTACATCTGTCAGAAAAGTTCAAGACCCCTTCAAATTCCCAAAGGCATGGGCCAAGACATAGTAACATGGGAAGTTGTTCCATAAAGAGACATTGGGATGCCAAGAAAGGTGGAACTGGTGGAAGTGTTTTCACAGAGTCATCTAGCAGAAATAATATTTCAGTAGAGTTTCCTAGCAGTGGCATGGAGTCAAGTGTTCCGAAGAGAAAGAAGAAAATACATTCTCAGATTTCATTAACCAAAGAATTCAATAAGGCTAAGCCGCCTAACTTTGATGGAGAAATTAAGAAAGGAGAAGAAGTTAAAGCGTCGTTGTTTGGTATAAAGAAGTATTTTCAGGTACATAATTACTCTGAGAATACCAAGGCAAGGATTTCCATTTTTAACCTAAATGGAGGAGCTTCCATTTGGTAGGAATATCTCAAGGAAATCAAAGGATTGAAGGAAAGCAAAGTGACTTGGAAGAAGTTTGAGAAATACTTATGAAAGGCATACCTATCGGAAAATCATTATGATGATAAAATAAAGGAATTCCATGAGCATAAGTTGGGTCAACTTACCATTGAAATTTATGCTAAAAGATTTATGGAACTGTTGAGGTATATCCCTTACCTCAAGGATGAGAAAGAAACAGTGCAATGTTTTCTCACTAGATTACAACAGGCCTACCAGGACAAAATTGAGTTTTTTAAACCCAAGACATTGGAGGAGACCATTCAGAAGGCCAAGTGTTTCTATGACCAGTCTAAGCATAAGAAAGATCCTTTAAAATATTGGAAGAGGAAGGACAAGGGTGGATTCCATAAGAAGGGATTCCAAGTCATTTCCATACAAGAATTCCAGGAAAGGTGCAAAGTTGGGCCAGGCAAGTAGAAGTGTGCACTAGTAGAAATTTTCATCTCAAAGTGGAAATAAGCCAATAGAGAAAGCAAAGGAAAGAGAAGAGGAGCCTAAAAAGGGAACTTTGTAGTGTTTGGGATGTGGAGAACCACATATGTTGAGGGATTTCCCTCATAGACAACATGATAGCAAGAAATTTTATCATGTACATGAAGCAACTACAGTCAGTGATATGGTCAGAAGCATGCCAAGAATATATGTAGCTATAGAGAATCAACAAGCAAACCACCAATCCTCTATGGTGGAATTGGAAGGTATTATTACCAAGAAACCTATATCCATTTTAATTGACTTAGGATATAACCTCAATTATATTTCACCTCGATTTGTTGAGGCATGTTCATTACAAATAAAGAAAAATGTAATATCATGGTTGGTTCAGCTAGCCACTAGAACAAAGAGCAAAGTGGCTAAGGTGATTGAATCCTGCCCAATTGAAATGAATGGACTACAGAATCAAGAAGCCTTGAATATCCTACCCCTATGCTTGTATGATGTGTTGTTGGGTATGGATTGGCTAGCTTCCCACAAGGAAAAAATAAATTGTTATGAGAAGGTTTTGGAATGTGAAGATAACAAGGGAAATGCAAGAATTTTTCAAGGCATTCGAAAGCTAGTTTCGTTGAGGCAAATACAAACATTGCAACTAAAGAAGTTATGTAGAAAAGGGTTCCACCTGTATTCTATAAAAGTACTTATCTCAATGGAAAACAAGGAGCTAAAGGTTTAATATCACCCTATTCTATGGGAATTCATAGATGTGTTTCCATAGGAGGTGCTTGGACTTCCTCCGAAAAGAGATATTGATTTTTCAATAGATATTGTGCCTAGAGAAGTTCCATCATCAAAGGTGCCTTACAGGAAGTGCACACTAGATTTGGTGGAGATGAAAGTGTAGCTGAAGGAAATTTTGGATAAAGGTTACATCAGGCCAAGTGTATCCCCATGTGGAGCACCAACCTTGTTTCTGAAGAAAAAGAATGGTACCTTGAGACTATGCATAGACTATAGGAAGATGAACAAGTTGACCATCAAGAAAAAATATCCCTTTCCCGGGATATATGATCTCTTTTACCAGCCTAGAGGAGCTGCGGTTTTTTCAAAAATTGATTTGAGGTCAGGATATCACCAAGTCAGAATCAAGGACGAGGATATCCACAAGAAAACCTTTAGAACAAGGTATGGGCATTATGATTTTTTGGTGGTACCATTTGGTCTTACAAATGCACTAGCTACATTCAAGTTTTTATTGAATAGCGTTCTTAGCAACTATTTAGACAAGTTTTTCTTAGTATTTGTGGATGATATTTTGGCATATTCCAAGAACATAGAAGAGCATGAAGAGAATCTTAGGATGGTGCTACAAGTGTTGAGGGAGAACCAACTATATACTAAGTTCAACAAATGTAATTTCTTCCAAAAATAAATCCAGTATCTAGGCCACATAATCTCAGCAAAAGGAGTGGTAGTGGATCCCAAAAATATTAAGGAAATCATGGATTGGCCTACCTCTAGAAATGTAATGGAAGTAAGATTCTTCATGGGGTTGGATGGATATTACAGAAGGTTCGGAAAGGAATTTTCCAAGATCAATGATCCTATTACGTCATTATAGAAAAAGGGGAAGATATGTGTATGGTCACCAAAGTGCGAAGCCAACTTTAAGCAGTTGAAGCATCTTATGACCAATGGCCTTGTTCTGAAGATTGCAGACCTAGAAAATGATTTATTGGTTTGTTCTAATGCCTGCAAAGAAGGACTCGACGAAGTTCTTATGCAAGAAGGGAAAGTGATTTTATATGAATCACAGAAGTTAAATGAGCATGATAAAAAGTATGTTTCCCACAATCTA
>JASDQU010308737.1:8461-29768 GCA_032191745.1 Picea mariana
GGTGACACAATAGGAGAAGGAAGGCAGAATTAGATCCTATCCCCCCTTAATGACAACTTCCTGAACTCATAATATAGATCGAAGTTTGGAAAACTTAGTTTTTGTAAGAGACTTTGTGAAAATGTCTGCAACTTGATCTTCTGTAGGGCAAACGAGCGCTTCAATAACTTGATCATGAATGAGCTTTCTAATGAAGTGAATGTGTAGCTCGATGTGTTTGCTACGCTGATGTTGACCTGGGTCTTTGGCGAGCTTGATGACACTTTGATTGTCACACCAAAGGTTGGTCGGATGCTACTGCTGGAATCCAAACTCTGAAAGGATCTGTAGAAGCCACAAGGCTTCCTGACTTGCATTTGCCGCTGCTTGGTACTCTGCTTCTATTGAAGAAAGTGCAATAGCCTGTTGTTTCTTAAAGGCCCAAGTGACAGGTCCTGAACCAAGGCTGAAAACATAACTTGCAGTAGACTTCCAATCATCAGGGTCGCTGGCCCAATCTGAATCAGTGAAACCAACCACTAAAGGAGTCCCCCCTAAACTGTAATATATCCTGAACTGAACTGTACCACAGACATAGTGAAGTATCCTTTTAGCTGCTTTCCAATGGCTTTCATGGAGTGTTATCATATACCAGAAAACAAGACCAACAACAAAGGAAATACCAGGACGAGTATGAGTCAAGTATAAGAGGCTACCAACTAACTGAAAGTATAGGGTGACATCAACTTTGGGAGAAGTAGAGGTGGCAGTAATCTTGACTCCAGACTGGAAGGGAGAAGGGGTTGGTTTACAATTGTCCATGTGAAAGTGACGAAGAAGGTCACAAGCATACTTAGACTGGGAAAGAAAAATTCCTGCATTGGTTTGCAAAACTTGGAGGCCAAGGAAATAGTGCAAAAATCCTATGTATGTCATTTCAAATTTCTTCTTAAGACTAGTTTTCACATGGTTTAAAAGTTTTGAGTCACTACCAGTAAGGATAAGGTCATCAACATAAAGGACAAGGATTATGAGATGGATTCCTACTTTCTTGGTATAGACATTAGGATCATAATGACATTTAGAGAATCCAATGGCAATAAGAAATCTGTCCATTTTGGCATACCAAGCTCGGGGAGCTTGCTTGAGACCATAAAGAGATTTTTTAAAGTGACAAACAAGGATATAGTCATTCTAGACATAGCCAGGAGGTTGTTCCATGTATATTTCTTCTTGCAAATATCCATGCAAGAAGGTGGATTTAACATCCATCTGATGGACCTCCCATTTATGTGAGGTAGCAAGGGCAAGAACAAGGCAGATGGAATTCATTTTGGCTACAGGGGCAAAAGCTTCATTATAGTCAATTCCTTCAACTTGGGAAAATCCTTTGGCAACTAATCGAGCCTTGTGTCTTTCAACACTTCCATCTGATGCATACTTAGTTCTGTAGACCCATTTACATCTGACAAGTTTTCTTCCTTTTGGAAGAGGTACAAGATCCCAAGTATCATTTTCCATTAAAGAACGATACTCTTCATTCATTGCTGTATGCCAATCTGGATGACCTGAAGCTTCTGCAAATGTCTCTAGATCATGCATTTTTAAAGCTTGAGCCAAAAGAGAAGAGAATCGTTGGAACTGTGAATGTGTCTAACATTGATCTAAAGGATCGCCGACAAGATCACGAACTTCTTCTCGTGTTGAACAGACCCATCTAGGAAGTGGTGGAGCTGGTGCTGGTTCAGGTTCAAAGGACTCATCTGGAGGAAGGTGAGAAGGAAGAGGTGGATTTTCATCCTCACTGTCATCATCTGAAGAAGAAGCCAGAACAGATGAAGGCACAAACGCCAAAGATGGATTGCAGGCTGAAGAAGGCACAACTGTCGAATTAGGATCGCATGCCAAAGAAGGCACAGGCGTCGAATTAGGCTTGCAGGCCAAGAGATTTTCATCAAATTTAACATCTCTTCTAATAGTAATTTCATTACAATGTGTTTGAAGAAGTCTATAATCTTTGACATCTTCAGAATAACCAAAAAGTATACACTTCTCACTTTTAGGCTGCAATGCTTTCCTTTTCTCATCAGGAATGTGAGCCCATGCTATACTGCCAAATACACGAAAGTGACTTACATCTGATTTAATTTTAGTCCAAGCTTCTTTTGGTGTTATATTTTTAAGAGCCTTTATGGGAGTGCGATTTACTATGTAATTTGCACAGTTGATGGCTTCCACCCAATACTTTAGACTTAATCCCTTAGATTGGATCATACAATTAGCCATTTATTTTAATGTGCGGTTCTTTCTCTCAGCAACACCATTTTGCTGTGGTGTATATGGAACAATGTGTTGCATTTGGATTACCTGTGTAGTGCAGGAACTTGTAAAATTATTGTTCACTAACTTGTAAAATTATTGTACCTTTGAATTTGATGTCCAAATTGCTTTTCTACAAGGGCCTTGTAGGACAAAAACTTGTCAAAAACTTCTCTCTTAAGTTTTAAGAAGTAAAACCAAGTATGTTTGGAAAAGTCATCAATGAAAGTTAAGAAATACTTGCACCCAGAAAAAGAAGGAGAAGAAAGTGGACCACACAAATCACTGTGAACAAGCTGCAAAGGACCTAAGGCGTGCCAAGAGGCACGTTTTTCAAAACTGTCCCGATGATGTTTTACAAGAATACAACCGGGACAAACACCATCTCTGCATGAAATAAGAGGAAGACCAGTCACCATCTGTTGATTACATAGTTGTTTCAATGAGCGATAGTTTAGATGACCAAACCGCTCATGCCAAAGTTTGCTCAAGTCATCGCTATGAGCAACAAAAATTGATGAAAAAGATGATGACTCAAAGTTGTCAAACTTGTACAACCTGGTAATATCATCAGCAATTCCAGTTGCAAGAACATGCTTAGGATATTTTAGATCCTTGATTACAACTTGGTGAGGTGAAAACTCTATGGTTTTACCTTCACTTGAATGAGTGATTTGATATACTGATAGAAGGTTACAAGAAAGACTTGGAACACATTCACATCATTGAAATGACCATTTTCTACTTGAACTGTTCCAGATCCTTCAACACTAAGAGATCTATCATCACCAACAAATATTTTCTTGGTGTTACACTCATTTAGAGTAGAAAATATGTCTCTATCCTTAGCCAAATGATAAGATGCTCCAGAATCAATAAGCCACTTATCAGAAGTAGAAGTAGAAGGTGTATTGAAGGAGAAACTAGAAGCAGAAAGTGCATGTCCATGAGAAGAAGAAGAAGAAGAAGAAGAAGTAGAATCAATACTGATGTTATGCTTCCTCATCATTGCTTCTAAATCTGCCATCTTCTTGAAACATTTGGACTCATCATGACCATGTTTATCACAAAAGTTGCAATGTCTGTCTGTCTTCTTATTTTTATATTTTGCTCCTTTGTCTCCATTAGGAGCAAAAACTGTCAGAGTGGGTTTGGGACCCTTATATTTCTTGTTGTTGTGGCGAGGATGTTGCTTCTTGGGATTCTTGGGTTTATCTTTCTGATGGACAACTAAGGCTTTGTTGGAGGTACCTGCAGTGCTGATCACTTCAAGTTGTACTAGCTTATCTTGCTCTCTAATCAAAGCATCACAAAATTTCTCAAGACTGGGTTTTTGATAAGCTACCCCTAGAGCCTCTTGCATGGCATAAAAGGTAGTTACAAACACATAATATGCACTACCTAGCTTAGAAAGAATAAGATATATGCAACGATCTTCGTCTATCTTTATCTTACATTCTTCACATAAAGTTATGAGTGTTTTAAACTTAGATAGATAGTCTTCAATGCAAGAAAAATCACTTGGACTTAAAGTTAGTACCTGATTTTCTAACTGTTGTGCTTGAATAATATTGTGTTTACCAAACACAGATTCAATCTTTTCCCAAGCTTCTTTGGGTTTATCAATTGATTGAAGGTGGAACCTTAAATCATGAGAGATGGAAATTCAGATTAATCCACGTGCTTCGTCATTCCTATTATCCAATTTGGCTTTCTGATCATCATCAGTGGGTTATGTTTCATTTCCCAAGGTAATCCGGTACAAGCCTTTACTTCTTAATAAATCTTCCATATGGGATTTCCATTGGAAGTAGTTGGTGCTGGTAAGTAAGAGATTACTTGTAGAATCCATATTAAATATGCAGATAAAATACAGATTTAAAAAATGAAACTGATGATTTGAATGGAAATAGCTCGAAAAGTTATGCGGTTTTAAAAAAAAACGGCATTGAAAATGGACTTCGGATGTGAGAGTTATGTCCTTTTAAAAAAAAACATAAACGGTAACCAAATGACCATGTGATAGTGTAAGTTTCTTTATGAAGTGGCCTACTTTTATAAAGAGAAGTGGGGATCACTTTTACAATGAAGTTACTTTATAACATAAAAGTTGCATGCAAAATAAATAACTCTAAAATAAAATAGCAAAGCTACTTAGTGATTCACTTTTATACTTGAAGTGAAATACACTTCACAATGTTAGCATGAACTTTAAAAAAAAAAAAGTAACAAAATAGAGACTTGAACTCGAGACTTCTTACTTAATAAGGCAAGTTTTAACCAAATGGTTTAGCAAAACATATTGTAATGTTCAGAAGGAGAATTGTTGTTGTTGTTGTTGTTGTTGAAGACGGCCTTGGAGAGCGTGCTAAAAAAAATTATTTTCACAGAAGAAAAAAACTTAGCTTCTCGATGACAACAAGGGTTAGATCTCGGTTAGCTTACCCGGAAGATGCACCTTTTCCTATCTGTTTCTAATTTTCCGAGATCGCACAGGGCGTGGGACAAAGAGCATAAGTAGATCTAAAAGAGTAGCAACCTAGAAATAAATAATACAAAACCGAAATAAAACCAAAACACTACTTTGCAAAATATTAAAAAATGCGTATTCAAACTTTATACCTCTGGATCTGACTGTAATGGTCGTATCTTGGGATAAGAAAGCCAAATTGGATAATAGGAATGTTATCATAAAATTTTCTTGGAGAATCCAATCTTGGTCTAACCTATGGGGTTGGAAATAAGACACAACATGCTACTTCAGGCCAAAATTTTAGACTCAGAAGGGATGAAATTGCAGAGATACCAAAAAATAAAGGTCGACTAGCAGAAGAGTCTCCAAATCAAGGTTTTAAAAGGTGATTTTTGTTTTTTGGAAATTTTCATATATTTTGACTAGAAGATCCAATTGGGGTGATTCAAAAAGTGGAATAAAGTGGGATAAAAGGAGTATCACATAAATTTAGGATAATGTTATGGATTTTTAGGTACAAATTTATTCTGACGTCTCTAAGCGTAGGACTTGTCATTACTTGTCAGTGCTACAACCTGGGGACAATGTGGTTCTTCCACGTACCTAGAGTATATCAGAAGGCCCCTTTCAAACATATTCTTATTAGACAACACTACTACGGATTTGTGATCCCACGTACTTGGCATATATCGGGAGACCCCATAGAATCCTGAGACCAATCGAGTAAACCATTTGGCCATCTTGTTTCTATAGTACACCGAGAATAGCACTCGGGGAGATCACTCTCCAAAACCTGGGTAGTCAGATAATAAATCTAAGGGAAGGGTCAAGCCTCCTTAGTTAGTGCCCTGCGATATTGGGCCAAGTACTATTGTTGGACCCTACACGTATATCAGAGAGCTATAGAACCTGACACTCCCTTGTATGTGAGGACCTCTGCCTAAGCCAATTAGGAATTCTTACCTTGCAATGATACTTGGACAACATGCCACCAAAAAAGGGAACTTCTACACCAAATAAGCCATGAGACGGTCCTACTTGGACTATTGATGAAGGTGAAGAAATGCAAAAGGACATAGATGATTTACAAAAGAAGGTAATAAAAAAAGATGAACTACAAAAGATGATGGATTCAACTGAAGCTAAGTTGGAAGCGATGATGGATACTAAGATGGATGGATTAAATGGGAGATCATGGAAGGGTTGAAAAAGTTTCTAATAGAGAGGCCACTTGAAAGTGACAATGTATCCCATGAAATTAATGACGAGGACACAAGGAAGATGAATCAATATTGGAGAAACTCCATCTTTGGGTTGAAGATCAACCACTTTCCTAAGATCGATATGAGAAAGTTTGGTGGCAAGGATCCAATCACATGGATACTCCATATGGAGCAGTTCTTTGATCTACAAGATGTGCCAAACACATAAAAGGTACGAATCGTGTCCTTATATTTAGAACCTAATCAATTTGTGTGTTATCGATAGCTTTGTTCTCGCAAATCACTTGTCACTTGGACAATTTTCACAGAAGAAATGATAGCACAATATGAGGATACAAGGAGCAATACCTTCTTCATCCAATTGATAAATCTCAAGCAAAAGGGTTCAGTTGCAGAGCACATTGAGAACTTCCAAAGATTGAATATAAAGGTAACATATATTCCAGATGAGCACCTTATTGATGTCTTCATAGGAACTTTAAAGGATAACATTCAACATGAGGTTCTCTTTTGGGAACCCAAATCATTGGAGAATGCATTCAGGGTGGCGAGAAATGTTGAAAGTAAAAATATGGCTATGGATACTAGAAGGACCACCCCTAACATCTATCGAGAGAATAATGTTCCTTCTTCTAAACCACCTGAACCTACAAGGATGACACCTCAAAAATTGGAGGAAATAAAAGTGAAAGGTTTATGCTTTAATTGTGACAACAAGTACAGTAAGGGACATAAGTGTGGTGATAAGAAATTATTCTACATAGATTGTGAAGAGGAAGAAGAAGAAGAAGAACAAGAACCATCTCAAGATGAAGATGTGGAAGAGATTTTTTTTAAAGAGATGACTCCCACCATATCATGTCATGCATTGGCTGGAATTAGCACTCCTCAAACCCTCGAGATTGAAGGATATATCAAAAAGAAAAAGGTAATAGTGCTAATTGATTCTGGTAGTACTCATAATTTCATTCACTGTAAATTAGCCAAAGCTCTCAATTTATTTTTATATCCAACGCCAGAGTTTCAAGTAATGATTGCAAATGGAGGAACTATCAATTTCTTAGGAAAATGACATAAGATCAATATTACTATGGGGGAATATGTAATGAATAGTCCAATGATTGATATACCCATGGGTGGTGTTGATATCGTACTAGGGGTCCAATGGTTACAATCATTGGGAACAATGGATTTTAATTTCAAGAAATTTTCATGAAATTTTCATTGGAAGGAAACGAATTTGAATTTAAGGGGTATCACAGGGAAACCTAGTAAGGCGTTAAGATCTAATGGCATGAAAAAATTATTGAAAAAGGGGCATCACTATGCTCACTAGATGTTCAAACATCTAAGCCATCTATTCCTTTAGATCTCCAAGGTATCATTGATAAGCATTCCAAAGTATTTGAATATATTTCCATAGGTCTTCCACCCACTCGCAATCATGATCATGTTATTCACTTAACTCCTAGGATTGTTCCTCCTAACATCATGCCTTACAAATACCCTTATGCCCAGAAGAGTGGAATTAAGCGTATGGTTGAAGAAATGTTAGAGGCTAGAATTATTAGACCTAAACAAAGTTCTTACTATGCATTGGTGGTAATGGTACTCAAGAAAGAATGCTAATGGAATATGTGTCTAGATTATAAAGAGCTCAACAAGATCACCATTAAAGATAATTTTACCATTCTCATCATTGATGAATTGTTATATGAACTACATGGAGCAATATACTTCACAAAGTTGGATCTTCGTTCATGGTATCATCAGATTAGAATGAAGGAAGAAGATATCCCCAAAACATCATTCAAAACTCATGAAGGCCATTATAAATTTTTGGTTATGCCTTTTGGCCTTACGAATGCACCTTTCACATTCCAAGGGTTGATGAATTCCATTTTCAAGCCCTTCCTTCAAAAATTTGTGTTAGTATTTTTTGATGATATACTAATCTATAACAATTCTTGGGAAGATCATGTTCGACATGTTGACAGGGTGTTACATCTACTAAAGGAGAAACATCTATATGCCAAACCTTCCAAATGTTTCTTTGGGGTGAAGGAGATAGAGTATTTGGGTCATATTGTATCTCATGAAGGTGTCAAGGTAGAACCTAACAATATTAAATCCATGATGGACTTGCCAACTCCCAAAACATTGAAGAACTTTAGAGGATTTTTGGGTTTGACGGGTTACTACCACAATTTTTTTCGGAGCTATGGAAGAATAGCAACACCTTTAACTGCATTAAAAAAGAAGGATGCATTTTCATGGACTCTAGAGGAAAATCGAGTTTTTGAACAACTTAAAGAGGAAATGTGAAAAGATCTTGTGTTGACTACACTAGACTTCACAAAAAGCTTTATTATGAAATGTGATTCCTCGGGAAATGTCATTGGTGTTGTTATAATGCAAGAAGGAAGGCCCCTTTCTTTTGAAAGTCATCCACTAAAGGGAAAGGACTTACACAAACCCATTTATGAGAAGGAAATGATGGAAATACTACATGCATTGACGCAATGACACCCTTACCTAATAGGTAGGAACTTCAAGGTCAAAACATATCATGACAATCTTAAATACTTCTTGGAACAAATACCATCTTTAGAAGAGCAACAAAAATGGGTGACCAAGATGTTGGGTTATGAATTTGAAATCATCTACGAAAAATGGGAAGCAAAATGCTGTGGTAGATGCAATCTCAATAAAGGATGAATATGTTGAGGCATTTCTCTGTGCTATCTCGATCATCCAACATGATTGGATAACATAAGCAAGGGATAAATGGAAGAATGACGAAGAAGTGTGGACTCTCATTCAAAGGTTGCAACAAGATTCTAGTGCATTCGATACATTTACATAGAAAAATGATTCACTATGGTACAAAGATCACTTATATTTATGTAAGAACTCCCGACTCAAACAAAAGGTACTTTTGGAATTGCACACCTCTCTGGTAGGAGGGCACTCTATATTTTTGAAAACCTATCACAACGTCAAGAGGGATTTTTTTTGGGATGGACTTAAACTAATGTTCAAAGGTTTGTGGCAGAATTTTTGGTTCTAAAACAAAATAAGGTGGAAACAATTAAGACCCCAAGTATTTTACAACCATTATCCATTCCAAGTCATCACTCAGAGGAGGTTTCCATGGATTTCATCACAGAGTTACCAAAGTCTGAAGGAAAGAGTGTTAGAAACCTTTTTGAGTGAAACAAAAAGTGTTCCTGAATGAAACGAGTGCTCTAGACACAATGGAACAGTCCTCTCTGCCCATAAATGTACATAAATAACATAAAATGGAGATGAGGCAACTCGGCTTCACGATCTCTATCTACAACAGGAGCGAATCTTCAAACAAGCTCTAATACCATGTTCGAAAACACAGTTATTCCAACAGAGGATGAACACCTTTAGTAATGACTCACATAACCAGATCAAATATCAACATGCCAATGTTTTCACGTGGTAAAACCCCTACGGGGAAACATCCACGGCCCCAACTAACGCGACCACTTGGAACAGTTTATTAATGCAAAAGAAAAAGATTACAGAGAGATTTTACAAGAGAGTTTCTCACAATCGATCATCGACAAATGACCCTCCATGCTCTTTTAATAGAGATCATGGACCAATTGAGTGTTAATCCATGGATCAATGGCTGTTAATATCGAGGAGAGTATGAACCGTCGGATCACTCTATGTCTGGAACATATCGTGACCGCCAGATTTTCTAACTTCAAATGCATACTAATGCATACTAAAGAAACACACTAAGAAACAAACTTTTACCTAACGACACATTAGACCAAGTAGATATTAACTAACTCCTAAGTGTCTAAATATCCTAACAAAATTTATATGGTGTAGAGGATACATATAGAGATAATCTGGGCCCAAATTTTAGATATTGGTTTGTTATATTTTTGGAGATACATTATGTTCAAGTTGGGGTTTTTTACTATTCTTGAAACTAGTATGAAACAAGTCTTCTTGGAATTTTTGCTCCCAATTTTGTTTGGCTTGGTTTCAGGTTTTGATATTTTTACAATATAAAGGTGGAATAGTGAAGTATCATGTGTACACATTTCATCCCTTATTCGTTGTACTCTGAAATCTATTCGCTAAGGAAATTAGGGTTTTTGGTTGGTCCAAATTTCAGTCTAAAACAAGTGTTCTTGGGAAAACTCTTATATATGAAGCTACAAACCTCCAAATTGAGTTAGACCCATTCCATTGGTTAAGGTATGAACCAAAGTTTTACTGGTGAAAATTTCAAGTTCTGAAGTGAAGACAAAGACACACAACTTGCCGTACAAGTTCACTCTCTTGAAAGGGAACAAATCAACACATCTTGGGAAAGTTATCATAAAATTCTCTTGGAGAATCCAATCTTGGTCTAACCTATGGGGTTGGAAATAAGACACAACAKGCTACTTCAGGCCGAAATTTTAGACTCAGAAGGGATGAAATTGCAGAGATACCAAAAAATAAAGGTCGACTAGCARAAGAGTCTCCAAATCAAGGTTTTAAAAGGTGATTTTTGTTTTTTGGAAATTTTCATATATTTTGACTAGAAGATCCAATTGGGGTGATTCAAAAAGTGGAATAAAGTGGGATAAAAGGAGTATCACATAAATTCAGGATAATATTATGGATTTTTAGGTACGAATTTATTCTGACGTCTCTAAGCGTAGGAGTTGTCGTTACTTACCAGCGCTACAACTTGGGGACAATGTGGTTCTTCCACGTACCTAGAGTATATCAGAAGGCCCCTATGGCCCTTATAAGGTGTTGCAAATATTGGTATTATGGCATACAAATTGGAGCTGCCTGCATCTTTGCGAGTACACCCAGTTTTCCATGTTTCATGCTTAAAGAAGTTTACAGGTGATAAGACTTGAGTTCAAACTATATTGCCAAAACTTGAAGAGGAAGGAAAAATCATATTGGAACCTGAAGCCATCACTCACACACGAATTCGCCAGTTGAGGAATAGATCAATTTCAGAGTATCACATTAAGTGAAGAAACTACCTACTAAAGAATCCATGTGGGAAGATGAGTCTTTTATATAGAAGAATCCAGAACTACTCAAGCGTTGAGGACAAGAATTGTCTAAAGGGGAGGGGTACGTTAAGCCCTAAATCGTGGTACATTACCCTTTAATTGGGGCATATTACATTAGTATTGTTATTTTATTTATGTCGGCTTTGGTCCATTAGTTGTAATTGTACCTCCTAGTCTCCTATATATACCAAGGAGACCTTTTCAATTGGAATCATCTTGTATTTGTGAATTCATGTGATGTATAAGGAGGTTTCCCCTTGAAGAGGATTATTATCTGAATTTATCTCTTTGTCAAGGCTTGGAGTAATTATTATGAGGTTTTCATGCTAATTTGATATTTGGTTCTTAATGTGTTATTATATTTTTCAAGAGTCTAAGGAAGAAGGAGAATTCGCTAGAGCCCAAAAGAGCTTACTCTCTAGCAAATTCATCTTTTGAGACTAGAAGTTTGAGGCCCTAAAGTGATAGCTCTTCAAATTCATCTCATCATCCTTTGAAAATTTCTATCATTTATTTTCTCCAAGATATATTGATGTTTTAATTGACTCCATAAGCCCAAAAGGCACTTGTCTACTTGATCTCTTGTGAAGGAATTGATCAAACAACTCTTATACTATATTCTCTAAACCTTCTACTAACTTTTACTAACCCTAGTTTAGCCAAAATTACTAACTAAATTGTTTTTGTAGAAAATATTTTCTATATCCATCTAACTTGCTTCATTTTGCTGCATAGATTGACTTAAAACTAAGCTAACACACTCAGAAATTGCTTGGGATAAGTGCTAATTAACCTATTGGATAAACGTTGTTTTTTCACTATCTTTTAATGCAATTCTGATCTATATTTCTCGTGGTTGTTACAAAATACTATTTTTTGTTATAAACCATCATCTAGCTGCAATTTTACTTCAGCTACCATATATTTTCATCATCTGTTGTATGTTAAGGTATATTATCATATTGGTACTTGGAAAGTGTTATACATATATGCTACATTGTTATTGTTCCAGGCATGTACACAAACTCTCTTCCTTTGCCTCAATTTCGGAGACATAGACCCTTTGAATTGGGTAATCAGTGAGAGGGGGGTATATATTGACCATATCTTTATCTTTCCCATCCCTTTAGGTTACTAGGGACACCTCCCATGGGTTGGACCTCATTCATCCCTAAAACGTGTGGATTTCCTAATAAGGTGACAATGGTGGGTTATATTTTTGTTACACCAATTTGATTTAATTTTGTTGGGGATTTGGAATAATTACAAATTGTGCAATAACATTTTGGCACCATTTTCAAGGAGAATCGAGTCATTTTCCCTCAATGATAAATCTTTGGTGAAATTTTTCCAAAGCCCTTATATTACAAAGATTACCTGACGAATCTGTTAGTGTTAGAAGTCACTCCTGGATTGCGACAGGAGCAGAGCCCAACGCCCATCAATTTATGTCATGAATAAATTTAATGGGTGATCAAATGGGTAGAGACCCAGGAAAGAAGCTGACATTCATAAGGAAAGAAGTCTCAAGTGACAATACATAGCCAGAGAAACCAGTGCTTCGTTAAAACTTTACCATCGGGAGCCTAGCTCAACCATCGATACCTTCAAAAATACAAAAACTGAGTACATATACTCATAAATTTTTCCCAATAGAGGCGTGCTTCGACCTTCAAGGCGTGGCGTCCCTTCAGTCAAATTCAGACGGAAATCCTTCATCAGACTTCACCTTAACTTTGCATGGCCTTTGCAGGGGAGGTAGCTGAAACATTAAATTTCAACCTATTGTGTGCAGGTTCTTTGGTCGGATGAGAACATCAGATCAACATGGGATTTTCAGATCAATCTGCACATCGAACGGTCTTGGGTAGACCACCTGCTAGAACCTCCATGCCTCACATTTAATGAGTGAGTCGAGGTTTCAACTACCTCCATCCACCTTTATTCATTTTTAGCGAGGACCGAGATCGAGGCTGAGCTGAACTAGTCTCTGGAGAACACGGTGATCCCTTTTGCAGCTAAACCTGGAGCTTCGACCCTTTGCACAATTCTTTCTATCGCCCCTAAGTGACCACGGGCTGTGACCCTGTGCCTATCTCCAAAGGTGCTTTCGGCATTTCGCGTTTCGTGGATGGGAGGAGGCTTCTCCTTGTGTTTCAAAGCTACGAAGGGCGAAGTGACGACATAGCCTAATTGCACACCACGTGCCCCTCTTTGATGGACGGTACTAATTATCTCGGCAAGACTGTGGGCCCGGGTCATGGACGCCTTCGACACTTCGCGTCTCACGGCTGGGAGGAGGCTGCTCCTCGTTCTTCAAAGTCACGATAAGCGAGGAGGTGATAGAGCCTAATCGTGCACCACGTGCCCCCCTTTGATGGACGATCCTGATCATCCCAGCAAGACTATGGGCCCGAGTCCTGAATGCTTTCGGCACTTCACGTCTCGCGGCTGGGAGGAGGCTAGTCCTCGTTCTTCAAAGTCACGAAGGGAAAAGTGGCGATATAGCTTGATCGTGTGCCATGTACTCCTCCGGGATGGATGACTGAGATCTTTTTGGTGATATATAAGCGCTATCCATTGCGCTAATCCTGGCGCAACTCTGCTAACCGCGATTACCCGCCAATCGTCGATCTTCTCTATAGATGGATCTCGGCCATTGACAACATAACTTCGCCCACTCACTTGATTGGTAACCAGAAACGAGATTTTCCTATGCTACGCTTGGGCACTTGTCATGCAGCCTGCAGACCTGGATACTCTTATGCCCAAGACGAGAATTGTTGCTAACATTAGGCTCCATGGGGGATAGAGTCATCCCTGTGATGCTCTAAGAACTCATTTGCAGCTTCAATGCCTTGCTATTGGGCTATGGAGTCATTATTTAAAACTTAAAGATAAAAGAAAAACAATATATACAACCGCAGATGAGCCATGTGCAGCTCAAGAAAAACATCTTTTCAGAAAATGCCCATTCACAGGGCCATTGAAAACTTCTTGATCCTTCAAATCTCGCAACCTGTAGGTATTATTTGAAAATACTTCAGAGATTTTGAAGGGCCTGACCCATAGGGCTTCACATTTGCCATGTTTGCCCTTGTCTTGTTTAGGAGCATCCCATTTCAGTACCAGGTCTCCTATCTGAAACTCTTCCTTCTTGGCCTTTTGTTCAAAATCCTGCTTGATCTTCTGCTGATGGTCTTGAATTCTGTTCATTACCTGTTCTCTGGTCTGTCGACACTCTACCAATTGATGAATTCTTCTGATCATATCATCAGGCTCTTCTTGATAATCCTGGAAGAACTTTGCTATAGGAATGGCTAGCTGAGAAGGGAAAACAACTTCTGCTCCATAAACCAATTGGAAAGGGGAGATGCCTATAGATCTCTTTGTGGTCACTCGATCGGCCCATAGAGCAAATTTCAACTTTGAATCCCAGGCCTTTTTTTTGTCCTCCGATAGTCTTTTGATGATCCTTATCAGGCTTTTGTTGGAGGACTCTGCTAAACCATTGCCCTGGGGATAATATGGGGTGGAGTGAATCAGTTTGATCCTGAATTGCTCACAGAACTTGGTGTTGACGGGCAAAATTGACCGCTCATCAACTAGAGGAGTGAATCCGGTCTGGGGTTGTCCAATTAACCCAAGATGTTTGGATTAATTCACTCCGATGGGTTTAGCGGCTCCGTTGGCCGATCTAAGTCCTAAAGAAAGCGAAAAAATAACTAAAGGAAAAACAAGGATCTAATAAATGACAATCGCTAACAAATTTACATACATCTAATATACATCTGTAGTTTAACTAATTAATACTTATAAAATAACTCTACTTATCATATGCACAATATATACAAATAATTCTATTTCTAATATATATAATATGTACAAAATACGAATTTTATCTAAATCCGTGAAAATCAAATGTAAATTGATTTTTTAAACAACAATAAAGCTATTGTTTAATCTTTTTGATTTGTTTTCTTATAATGTTTATATAAAAGAAATTGAATATCAAATTGTCTAATTAAACAAAAGAAATAACAGATGGTAAAAAGTGTTTTAACTATAGGGAACTTCTATATTTCTTATGCTAATGAAATCAAATAACAGGTTGACCTATTGTCGCATCCAATATATGTTTGATGTGTAGCATCCAGTCACCTTATCTGACGAGGTAAACCTGCGACAGATCTTAAGATTGCTCCCAATAAATATGAAGAAATAATGATGGAATTCAAATGATAGAACACATAAAAGATATGATCACAGCAATCTCATAATTTTACAAGCAACCACAATAAGATAAATCCTGCTGTGAGAACTTGCGTATAAACGTTCAATCAAAGATAAAGATAAATCTCTTAATTCAAGTTTGAACAAATGATTACTGTGTGTTAAATATGGAACATGAAACATGGATAATATATAAATTTTTATTCTACCAGCTTGTAGTAAACCATGACAGTGAAAGCAATCATAATCTATTTACAAATTGAAATAAACATGACTTGAATAAAACCACAATACGGAAAAGCTAAAGCTGTGATGAGTATTATATTCCATTCAAGTCTGTAAATGAAAAATCCATAGTCTTTCCCCAGGCTGAGATGATGCCATGTTTACAAAATAACATGATTATATAGGTTCGAGGAAACAAAAATGTTTCCTGTTGATAATATCAAATCTGTTCCAAAAATATGGGGGATGCAACCTCCCTGATTTTACTAGATATCAAAACTATCAAGAGTCTAATCTATTTACTAAAAACACAAAGTTGATATGGCTAGGAGATCTCAACAGTGCCTCATATCTCCTTGGAAATCATGGGTTCCTGAAAACAAATGAAAATGGGAAGATTTTAGATATGTTTTCAATTGTCAAATCAAGCAATTCGAATTTTTCTAACTGGTTACATAATCTTACAATTCTGTAGCTAGTTATAATAGCAACTACAATCATATTTTATTCAATAAACAAAACAAAACAATCCTTATAAGAAAGATAATATATTCAATCAAATTGTATATCCTAACTTGAGAGTGACAAAATCATGCTAAAATTTAAAAAGATCATACCTCAAATCATGGAATTAAAACATATCAAGAAATCTTGGAGTTTACGATAACTGTTGTTGCCTCTACATTCTTGAAAATGACAGATCCTATAGTTTTTAGGTGTTTGTCCTTTGCTTGGGTTATGGATTGGAGTCTATTGTTCTCATTTGTCAACAAATCCACTTGGTATTTTAAAGATTTAAGTCGTGACTGTAGCAAAGGCACATCGGTATAGTACCTGTCGATCCACGATCGACACTCATCACACTGTGGCTGTAGGGACTGTGCATTGACACTGACAGCATTAAGGGTTGGAGAATCATCCACGCGAAAGGTAGGCTTATCACAGAGTTGAATGCCCGAGAATTCTGGGTTATCCTTTAGACATGGAAGCAGGTTGTTTACATAGTCATAGGGTGTGTCAGGATAGAGCCCGTATGACACGGGATCTTCTTCAGCCAAAAATTTCTCAATTTCTGAATCTGAGTCTTCACTTACTTCAATTGTGTTTTTTGTGTTTGCACAGGGTTTGATTTTATTCCGAACACTTCGTGAAATCAAACGACCAACCCTTTTATTCTTGAAATTAACATCGATGCTGCCCTTGTACTTCTTCCCTATGGGTTTCATAACAGTTTTAGTGCAACTCTTTGGGTCTGAGACCGGTCGATTGTCCTGTTGGATAACATTAGGGTAGCTAGGGAGTTCATTGTTAGGGGCAAGATCACAGGCCTTGAGCAGTGGGGAAGAGGCGGTAGGTTTCACAAGGGTTTCCACGATAACCGGCTTATCAACCTGTCCCAATTCATGGTTTCCAAAACCATTTTGTATGATAAAAGAATCCCAACAGTCGTTTTTGGACTATAACTGGTGTACAAGGATAATTTTAATAAGCCCATGGTGGAATAAACTTGAATCTAACCTCTGTTTCCTAAACCGTTTACCCATCTTATACAGACTTCTAAGCAGGAAGTAGGGCATATTCAACGGGAAACCAATGAAACTCATAAGTAAGCACATATGCTACAGGAAAACTAATCCGAATATTCCTTCACATGTAATGAATTTCTTCACAATAGCAAGTAGATCATGCCACCTAGGTTTTAAGGATGAGACTAGCATACCTCGATCACAACTAGTAATTTTTCGTGAGGTGAACATCAAAGTCCAGGGGACCTCTTCAACTTTCGCATTCTTGAACCATTTTTTCTTGACAGCTGGAAAACCCGTGGCTTGGATTAAGAACTCTTCTATTACTTCTAACTGCACGCCACCTATCTTTGCCCTGCAACCATCGAAGGTCAAGGAAAACTCTTGGGCAACTCGAAGATTAAAACCCTTAAATTTTTCGATGAACAAATGCCAGCCATTCCTTTCTAAATCATCTCTGGTGTTATCATATGATAGCAGGGTTTGGATGCCATTCGTATTGATCCTTACCACTGGAGCCATGGTGGATGGAAGGGAATCAACAAAGAACTCACAGGTAGGGTTTGATAAAAAGCTACAGAGCCATGACCCCGAGCCTTATCAAAACAATGCTATGACAGTTCAAACGGTGAACAGAGGCGTTAATCACCATGCGTGGGAGAAAAATTGTGAAGCTCGAGACCATACTCGGGAGTAATGGCATGTTGTACTTTGTATGCCACCTTGGCATTGGGTACGTACTAGGATTAGAGCATTTTAAAAACCATAATATGCACATTCATAGTTTGATTACAAAGGTAAGTGCATCGAATAAAAATTGAATAATTCAAAGTTTCATGAATAAAAAATCCATCAAAATCAATCAAATATTAATGAATGGAGGTCTTTTAATTATGCAACCAAGGCATGTTTAGAACCAAGGGGTCATAAACAAGGAGAACAATCATGTTCATAGCAAAAATATGACAATTCTGTAATAAACCACATGAGCAGTCTTCCTTTAATCACAAATCAAAACAAAATGTCAATTCCAGCCGCGAGTTTTCATGCTTATAGTCATTAAAACAAAAATTGAAAAGAAGATATGTAAAAAGAGACAAATGACAAGTGTCGTTTAATGACAATGCACATGAAGAGTAATGAAAATTTAGAGACCCTATGTAGGCAGCTTACAAACAATAGAAATTATTTTATTGCTACCAGCACTCGGCTAGCGGCTCAGCCTTGAAAGAGGATGCGTTATCAGTGACAATCTTGCTTGGGCAGCCGAATCTTGTGATGAGGTCTTCCAGGAATCGAATGATTACCTTGTGGTAAGCATTCCTGGTGGGAATAACTTCTATCCATTTAGTAAAGAAATCCGTGGCAGTTAGGATCCATCTGTGCTGCCCACTAGAAGCAGGGTGGATCTCTCTAATAAAATCTAGGCCCCATTGCTGGAAGGGTCCTGAAACAACTACATGCTTTAAAGGTAGAGATTTAAGCTGTTGCTTTCCTGAAAATCTTTGGCATTTGATGCAGGCTCTGACCTTTCTGGAAACGTTAGTGAATAAGGTGGGCTAGTAATACCCAGCCCTGAGGATTTTGTAGGCTGTGGTCTTCTAGAAATGATTCCCTCCACATAGGCTACTGTGAAATTTAACAATGATCCTGTCAGCCTCTTGTGGATTCATACATTTCAAAAGCACCCCCAGGGGGTCTTTCCAATATAAAACTTGATCGACAAGGAAGTATCTGACTGCTTTGAGCTTCAGAGCTCTCGCCTTGTTTCTTTGCAGGCCATCTGGAGGCCGCAACTCTTGCAGAAAATATATGACATCCTTATACCAAGGACATCGAGCCAATGGGGGCTCTGCTTGAGGGTCTACATCAGACAATTGATCCTGTTGATTTTCTGAGAATTCATTGATGAAACCTACCCCCAAAGCTTTGAAATTTTCTTCAGCCAATATCTTGGCTAAACCTTGACCTTTGATTAATTTGGTAGGCCTTATTTCCAAGTCAAACTCAAGGATATTGGCTATCCATTTACTCCTCCTCCTGTCTATATCAGGCTGAATAAGAATGTCCTTAATAGCGGCCGATGGGACATAGGAAATGATCTTTGACAATAGGACATAGGTTCTAAAGGCTTTGAGAGACTTTACCAGGGCATAGGCCTACTTATCTATAATGTCGTACCTGACCTCAGCATCCCTTAGAGCTCTACTAAAATAGGCAATAGGCTACTCTTGCCCGGCATCGTTTGTCTGTAATAAAACAACAACCACTGTGTCAGATGAGGCAAAGGAGAAAATAAGGAAATCCTTTGAGTAATCGGGACTGATAAGAATAGGAGCTTCTGTCAAGGCCTTCTTTATTTGCTCAAAGGAATTTTGGGCTTCAGAGGTCCACCTCACTTCATTTTCCTTTCTCAACATGGTTGTTATAAGCTTTACCACCTTAGAAAAGTTAGAAACAAACCTTCTTAGAAAATTAATCTTTCCAAGGAAAGACTGGACTTCTTTCCTGGATCTTGGGATTGCCAATGCTTGGATTGCTTCAACTCTGCTAGGATCAATTTTGACTCCTTCTGCTGATACTATGTGGCCCAGTAACTTTCCCTCCTTCATGGCGAACAAAGATTTTTTGGGATTCAATGAAAGGCCACAACTCCTACATTTCAAAAAAACCTTCCTAAGATGGCAACAATGTTCTTTATCAGATTTGGAAAAGACTGTTATGTTGTCTAGATAGATGACCACAAACTTATCCTTTTCCCCAATGAAAGCTATGTCCATGGCACGTTGAAATGTTTCCCCTGCATTCATCAATCCAAAAGGAATTTTAGCATACATGAATGTGCCCCATGGAGTGGTAAATGCCATCTTTTCCCTGTCCCCAGGTAGAACAAAGATTTGATTGTAGCCAGAGAATCCATCAATCATGGAAATCCTGGATTCTCCTGTTACCCTCTGCAATATATGTTCCATCTTTGGTAAGGGGTAATTGTCCTTCCGTGAGCTCCTGTTCAGGTTTCTAAAATCCACATAGAGTCTAATTTCTCCATCCTTCTTCCTTACAGGGACCAAGTTTGCCACCCACTCTGAATATATCAATGGCACAATGATCTGGGCATGTAGCAACTTTTTCACTTCTCTCTCCATGATAGGCAACAACATAGGATTGATCTGCCTTAGCTTCTGCCTAAATGGATTTGCCTCCTTTTTCAACGGGATTTTATGCTCAATGAGAGAAGTGTCATAAGTTTTGAGATCTTCATAGGTCCAGGCGAAAACATTAGCAAACTCCCTCAATAGTTCAGTGTATTCAGTCCTCTGCTTCTTTGTCAGACTTCTTGACAATCTGAAAAACTTGGGTTCATTTTCGGTGCCAATGTTGCACTGAGTTGTATCAGCCTCATCCTCTGATATTTTTCCTTGTAATGCCACATCATTGCTATCAAAAAGCCTTTCCAAAGGGACCAGTCCCCTTGGAATATGATTGCTGGGCAGCTGCACAATGTCACGCTCTGCAATCTTACTCATAAAATTATCACCCTCAAGCTTTTCTTCAGAAACAGAGTCTTGGTCAATATGTATCTCTGCAAACTCTTCCACAGTCTCCAAGAATCTTTTGATCTCAAGATCATCCTCGAACACCTTCCAATGTTTGACATTGTCAGGTATAGAGGGCCTGTATTTTACTTCTACATCGTATTTGAATTTGGGTGGCAAGGGCACTTTGAAACTACTTGTTGATGTAGCCAAGGAATCTGCCACTGTGTTCTTCTCTCTTGGAATGAAAGAAATATTAAATGCTGAGAAGAAGCTGTTGATTAGGTCCCATACCTCATTTCTATAATTCCAGAGTCGAGGATGCTTGGCCTGATAAGCACTTCTGATCTGTTGGACTATCAATTCTACATCTCCGAACACTGCTACCTCCTGAATTCCCATTCCCCTTGCAGCTCTTAATCCTAGAACAAGAGCTTCATATTCTGCCACTTTGTTGGTTGTTTCGAATTCTAGCTTGTATGACAAAGCTATGGTTTCCTGAGTAGGTGACAAAAAAAATATTCTAGCACCAGCGCCTTCCCTGGAAGAGGCTCCATCAAAAAACATTTTCCAGACAAAGGTGATGGGGGAAGAAAATTCATGAGAAGTGGTGGGATACTTTCTGAGTTTTAGAAGAGGCTCGGGAGCATTAGTGAGCTACAGTAGACTGGAACCTAAATTAGTGTCAAGGGAAAAGATAGGATGGTTGGTAGGATTGGCT
>JASDQU010308737.1:65022-85861 GCA_032191745.1 Picea mariana
CATTTATTATATCTAACTACCCATATATTATTGTAACGGAGCTCTACTCGACTGGAGGTTTCCCCCTCGAAGAGGCTCGTGAACATTGCTCTCAGAATCAAAGTGTTATTTTTGTTGTTATTCTTATATCATTTCAGTGTTATTGTGGTGATTATTTTGGTTATATTGTCGTTATTCTGCCATTTCTAGCATTTTATTTTTATTCTGCACACTTTTTATATCTGGTATATTACAAGAACCCAAAGACTGAATACAAAAACACCACAATAGATATAGAAGAATAATATGAAAAATCACCACTTTATTATATCAAACCCTTGAGGTAGGGCAACACCATACAATGGATCCTATTATGGAAGGGATCCTCTCCTATTCACTTGCCTCTTCGAGGGGGCGTCCTCCTATTGAGCTTCAGCTCCAAGCACAATACTTCTCTTCATGTCCCATTACATTGCTTAAACTCCTTTATATAGTGTTACCATCACCTAAGACAATTCTAGAGGAGGAATCTTCTAAAAGTAGAGCCTTCTAAGAAGTCTTCTTACATTTATTATATCTAACTACCCATTTATTATATCTAGCTACCATAGTAAGCCTTATTTAATAATATATTGGACCTAGTCCACCTTACATTGAATGGCCTCCACTATTATCACTATTTTCCCTCTGGCCCCCCACTACTACCTCTCTAGCTACCTAATAGTTGTTTTATGAGATAGTTGGTTATATCCCGCTTCTACTTTCCATTTCTTCATCCATTTCGAGATTCAAAAGAGCAATTTCAGAAAATTTTTATTCTTGAAGTCAAGAGAAAATTTTAGTTGAATGATTATGCTTACAGAGATAAACCCCCTCATACTTAACACTTTCGATGAGTTATTCCTAAATTCCTGGTCATTTTTCCATTAAATCCGCTCACTTCCCCTTGTTTCATAATCATTGTGATTTATATATTCTTGATGTGATGTTACTTGATCTGTGAAACCAAACATTCTAAGTTCTTAATCTGTTGGAAACATATTTCCCCGTGGAGTTGCCAGTTTGTTGACGATTAAAATCATAATGATGAATTCTGCTTGCAAAGTATTATTAAGGCCCTATTATTTAAACTATGCTAATAATATAATACTAGTAGGTGGGACCCCCTTATAGACTGGAGACTCAAAGATAGACATATCACACTTTTTTATGTTTTTGTTTTGATGTTTATTACACAATCCTTCATGGTTGACAATGCAGTCTTGGGTTCATTTTGACATAGTAACAGGTGGATGATGCATTTTATGGAATGCTTCTGCAATTAAAATCATTTTTTGTTATGATGGCATGTATTTACAGTTTCTATGATTTAACCATGTAACTAATCATAATGATCGATTACCTAGACACATATATACAAGATATATGTTAGTGATAACATAATCAAAACAAAGAAAGAAACCTATGAAAAAATTCTTAAAGGAAAAGAAGTTATGTTTTGAGCTATGTTAAGGGTTATATGCAAATGGAAAAGGAAAGAGATGTTATTGTTAGTCCTAACTATTATATGGTTGGTTAGTGGCTATGCGATTTTCATTATATTTTATTTGGGCGCATATAGTATTGCAATATATGATATGGCATAGAACTTGGGAAAGGTTAACGTGTACATTTTTGGATGGCGCATTGGGAAAGAGATATCGTCACAGATTTCAATTGTTTGGGCATTGAATACATGGTTTAATAGATTGGTGAATGTTTGGTTGTCTTGTACTTCGAATTGAATAGGATAGGAGATGGAAGCAATGTGCAGTAAATGCACGTCATTCCATACTCCCCCTATCGGCCGTCACCCTATCATTGTTCCTTGTTTCATTTTCGGTCTGTTGGTGGTTAAGCTCTGCATTTCAGGCTCTTGGGAAGAAGAAGGCTCAGCCAACTCACCCTTTTAAGCTATTTGTTACAGGTATGGTTCTTTTTCACTCTATCCATGAATTATGCTATGTGTATGAACAAATAATGGCTCAGTAATGCTTGGATTTGTGTGTTTATGAGAATTTCAACTGACATCGTGGCTGGCCCAATTTGTCTCTACCTGCTCCTCCTCCATTGGTTAACCCAATTGTCCAAGTTTCTCCTGCACACTCACATGTACATTCTTCCCATGCAACCAAGAGGCTCAAAACCGAAGCCCACCATGCACATGATAAAGGAAAAGTTGTTTTCCCCCCTCCTCTCCCTCAAGTGATTCCGCCAAATCCATTTCATCCCGCATGCACTTGAGAGATGACTGCTCTCATGTTATCAGTGAGATCAAGACTAAAGTCTCCACACAGCCTAAGGCTAATTCAGAGAAATCAAAGGGAGACATCAGCAACAAAGGGAAAATTTCCTCCCAAAGTGGAAAATATGGTTTTTTAGTATATTTATTTATTGATTATTGAGAACAGTTGAATGCTGAAGTTTTTGGACAACACACGTTTTTGGATATTTTGGATATTATATTTTTTGGACATGATTAAAATATCATTGATATTAATTTTTAAATTATGAGAATGATGATGGGAGCCACAAGGAGGGATCTGTTTGATTGATTGACTTGTTGTGTTTATTTTTGTTAAGGAACTAAAGGGAGTCACAAGGTTTCCCACCTACTAGTTATTATTTATTAAAGACCCTTATTATTATTATATTAATTCTTCCCCTAAACTAAAAGTTAGTTGAGTTTTAGTTAACTTAAATAAAAGAGGTAGTTTAACTACTTCAACTAATTTTGATTGCTTAAAGGCAAAAAGAGGAGGAGGAACAGGGGGAGAATGCAAGGAGAAAGCATACTATTATCTGCTCTTGATTTTTATTGAGATAGTTCAGTTTTCATTCATTCTTTAATTCATTGAAAGCCTAATTCTCTTTTATGACAACAAGGTCCTATTGTAGACAACAAGATTCAAGGCTGAATTACATCATTCAGACACTTGTTTTTCAGAGGTGAAGATCTATCTTTGATAGTCTGTGTAGACTTATCTGTTTATGAATTAAATTTCATGACTGATAAATGATATTATGTAGAGTCGAGTGGGAAACAATCTATGGCAAGTTGATCAAGCTTTTACAGTTTAGTTTTTTACTTTCTATCAGAAGTCATTTTATATGGTTTTCATCAGGGACATCTAAGTTTGACTTTGGTCCAAACTCCCTCATGGATTTTTGTAAAGAGAATGATTATTTTGATTTCTTGGAATGAAATAACCGATTGTTATTCTATCTCATCTGTGTTAAATATTGACTTGGTATTTTTTCTTTTGTCTCCACAATTACTTTTGCATCTGTTATATTCAGAAAATTATATAAAATGTTGAATTTTTCAGCAATCTTTTATTTTCAGCCTAAGCCCTTGTAACTAATACTTGAGGATTAGGAAACAAATTTTGAGGCTATAAACATAGGGTGACATTCCCGTCTATATTTCCTTAGCCAAACGAGATCAGGAAATGCTTGAGTAAGATTATTTCATATGTTTTCCTCAACAAAGGGGACTTTGGAGCAAATGGAGAATTGCAATGTCATAAGGATTTTTAGTTCCAAGGAAAATCCTTCCTTTATTCCATGCCATATATCTGACAGATTTTTTTTTACAGAAGTTGCAAAGCAATATGACTTTTGGTTGCACTTTTTTCATGAAAAACAAAAAAATCAATTCATCCCTTTCCCTTGGAAAGTTGGGGATTTTGTATTAAAAATTATGAACAAAATTGATGAATTTGCAAACCACTTCCATAACTTGAATCTCAAGTATGTTGAAAATATCAGAGGGTTTTACCATAACATAATATTTTTGAAACACATGTTAACAATGGGTTTTAGCAATTCATTTATCCACATTGTTCTAGGAGAAGAAGACGATAATAACCTAGGAAATCCTACCCACAATGCTAGCGACTTAGAGATAGTTCTTAACACAAATGAATTGTACAAACATAGAGGAAAAGTTCCCATCGAGAAGAGTGTCCAGTCCCCAACTATTAATCCTAATACTACAACACCTTGGAGTAGTTCTCCAGCGGCCCACCCATCTACAAAAGTAATAAACATTAGTTCATGAGGGGGACGAGACGAGAACCCCCCTCTAGGAAAAATTGAAAGCTCACATAAACTTCCCATGAGGAAGAAGATAAATAATATCATACAAGAGGAAGAAGAGCATCACATAGAAAGTGGCATCAATAGATTCTCCCTTGAAGATATGGAGTTGGAAACTGACATTGAGAAAATGTTTCCTAACATTGATCAGTTAGGAGGTGCGACTCACGAGAGTCAATCATTGCAATTTTTTTAGAATGAGATATTTGATGAAGAAGAATCATTTGTATTTCAGAGCGTTGTCTTTGACAACGAATCTAAAAAATTAATTATTGAGAAGAGTGATGTGAAGAATAAAAATGGGAAATCTCATTCAAAGGTTAACATGAGAAATATGCGGCCTTCCCAAATTTCCAGAATTCATAAAGAAAATAGCGATGAATTGGATGATTCCATTGGTGGTCTCGAAGAAGAAAATATAAAGTTAAAGGAAAGGATTAAGGAACATGAAGAGACTTTGATGCCTCTTCCACTCCTTTCCATCCCTTTGGCAATTGTCAGATCTGCCACACCCGCAACCAAAATAAAAGGATCATCAAGCTTACTCACATCAGCTACGAGCTATGTGGAGAATAATATCAAGAAAAGAATGGCACTAATTGCATAATCTTAGGAAATTTCAAAAAGCATGATTTATTTTGGCTTGAGGGTGCATGCCTTCCTTGAAAATCTACAGGCCGACCTAAAAAATGAAGAAGGTTTCTACCTTGATGTCGTGGTACCCTTTGGTATTAAAGTTACTAATATGTTAGAGTTAAAGATAAGAGAAGAGGAATTTCCCTCTCCAAGTCAGATCAAGCAGTTGAATTCCTGTTGGAAAGAGAAAATAAAGAACTTGAACAACATTGGTTAGGCGTTCGGCCAAGCCATAACAAGGAAAGAAGATCTATTCAAAAGGATCATGAAGGTGGACCTAGCCGAAAGAAATAACGAAGTCCAAGATCCCAAGTTGATCCTCAACTCATTGTTCCTAACAAAACAACAGTTCGATGAGCAAGTTGAGATTTTCAAAGGATTGTCATTTGAAAAGTTCTATGGAATGATTGAATATGATGAGAACGCCATAGATAATTGGCTAGTAGATTACTTCGTAACAAATCAGGATATTTAAGAAATATTACATGGCATTTCCATTGATCTCCGTGACTTGGAGGGTGAGTTGTTCAATATTAAAATCTGGCATGAAATCAACGTAGCACCTATGAAAAGTTACATCGAAGAATGGTTCAAGAAGGCTATCGATAAAATGACAAATGAAGGGAAGGAAGCAGTTGAGACAATTCCTATAACCGTTTATGAAAATGATAAAGGAACATCAACGCGAAAATGAATAGGGGAGCGACCATCATAGTAAGTTTACGATGATCACATCCTTATTTTCCTTATCAAGTCCTTCAACCAATTATTCCACCTCTTTCACTAGAAATATTTAACCGAAGACTGATAAATCCTTTTTGTCTTCTTACCATCTCTTATAGATCCTTCTACCACCCACTGTCTTATTTATAAAATATTATTTATTGTATTTATTTTCTTTATGGTCCGCAGGAGCCCCAATCCCATTATTTAAGACAAACACATTTACAATTTCAAGAATATATAATAAACTATATATTTTTAGAAATTTCAAGAGAACTACTTCGGGAACAATCTCGACTGTGTTTTATAAACGTGTTTTCATAATATAAAGTACTTGAGGTTGATCTATCATTATCTTTATTTGAATTTCCCATGTATCCACTCTGTTAAAGTTCTCTTGTGCATGCATATCATCTTCTTTTTATTTTTATGTGATCATAAATATTTATCTTAAACTATGATGGATGTGAGGAAATTTTTCTTATTTGGTTTAAATGTGTGAATGTGTTCGGTTCCTAGTCCTTTCTGAGGATTTTTCCTTTAAAATAAAACAAAAACATTTTCCCTTTTATTTTATTGTAATATTTTTGTTTCTTTGAATTAATACCATGAACTTTCGTCAAGTCCCGTATTTTGAATATTTAAAAAAAATATCAAGAAAATAAAAAAGAGGAGTACCACCTCTATAAAAATGTAGGGGGATTCACATCCTCGTGAGGTTGTCGTTTCGATCCTAACAGATTCAAACGTAAAAAAATTTGGCGACCATACTGGGGACATGAACTAAAAATTTGGAACCTAGCCCAACGTTTTTGAAAGAATATATGACTCTACCTCGGGGTAATTAGCCCCATTTGGAAATTGGATTGAATAATCAACAAAGAATTCTACACCAGTTGTACAATCTGGTAATAAAAATATCCCAGACTCAAGAAGAGTTAGAAAGGTACTAGCAGATATTAGTCCAAGAAGAAGAAAGAGAAATCCTTCGAAGACAAAGGAGAGAAGAATGACAAGACCAAATAAATCAAAGGCTAGATAGAGAAAAACAAGAACAAAGTTGGAATTGATGTTGGACAAATACAAGGGACCCATTACCAGAAGTAAAATCAAGCAACTCTTTATTATTAGAAGTGAAAAGCCTATTCCTGGAATCTCTCCAGACATGGCAGCGAGAGACGAACAACCCTGAGACGAGGATCATGAGGAGAGGTGGAAGAGCTCCTGCAAGAAATCAAGGAATCCTAGGATTTGAAAATCAAAGGAGGGTAAGAGATTCCCCTATAAATATTATAGGTGAGGAACATGATCTCCCTATTCTCCTAACGGGCACCTTACAAGAATTTTCTAGAGATGAAGCAATCGATGCAAAGAGGCATTTGTACTTATTTCTTGATGTTTTTGATTTTCATCATGTTGAGTATGATGATGACATGGTAAGGTTGTTTATGAAGACCTTATTAGGAAGAGCCTATGAATGGTAAACAACATTTCCCAGTAGATCAATTCGCTCATTTAATGACCTCGAAGCTATGTTCGTAACCATGTTTTCCCCTCCAATTTCCTACCATACCCTTCTTACCAATTTCAACCAGATTGGTTTGAGGAAAAATGAAAGGATGCAAGATTTTAATCTCAGGTTCAATAAAACCTTGAGTAGAATTCCAATTCCAGAAGATAAAAGACCAAATGACCCAATCATTCTTAGTTTTTATAAGAACACAATTCCCCTGAATGTAAAATATGCCATCATAACATCCCTAATGGATACTTTGGAGGAGGCAATGACTAAATCCACTGAGGTGGAAGAAATCATGATTGAAATGACCTCAACCCCCCAACATCCAAGAAGGGATTCCAATCATTTTTTGGAAAGATCAATTTTGTGTGAAGATTCATTCTTGATTATAAAAGCATCGAAAAGCCGATAAATTTGTTACTAAAAAAGGAGCAGAGGTTCGAATGGACAATAGATACTCAAAAGGAATTCAATAATATCAAAGGAGAAACCACCACTACTCCTATCCTCATTAGCTCGAACTTTCAAAGAAATTTCATCATTTATTCATTTGCTACAAAGATAGTCGTTGCATCTATTCTTACTCAGAATATTATCAAAGGAGAAGAGCTTCCAATAGGTTTCATGAGAAAAACCCTACACGAATATGAGTTGAGGTATTCAAAATTGGAGAAGAAGGCCTTGGCCCTTGTAAAAGTAGTAGCACACTTTCGCATGTACATATTGAACTCCCATGTTATTTCTTATGTTCCCTCATCACCAGTGAAGATGCTCCTAAATCAACAATTGAGAGAAGGAAAATGGGCTGACTGGTTGGAAAAGATACAAGAATATGATATTGAGATTAAACCTTTAAAATATATCAAAGGACAAGGTTTATGTAAGCTCATCGTGAATGGATATTTGGTTGATGGAATGATTTCAATTTCAGTTAGAGAGCCATTAGTTGATTCATAATGGTATGAAGATATTATATTCTACTTAAGATCTGGGAAATTTCCTATCAACATGAACCCCAAGGAGCGAAGAAAACTAAAGATGAAGGTGAATCAATATGTGTTGATTGATGAAATACTATTCAGAAGAAATTATGATGGTATACTGCTGAGGTGCATTGATGAAAATAAAGCCCAAGGACTAATAAGAGAATTCCATGAAGGAATATGTGGTGGAAACTTTGCACCTACTGCAACCGCCCACAATACAATAAGAGAAGGATTCTATTGGTCATTAATTTTCAGAGACTTGTATGCCATGATAAGGAAGTGTTTTTCATGTCAGCCATTTTCAGGAAAAATGAAGAGATTTGGGATGCCTTTGCAACCCATAATTGTAGAACAATCATTCTCCCAATGGGACTTGTTGTTGTCGGGCCAATTAATTCGAAGTCTAGCAAGGGGCACATATTTATTATCACGACTACAAATTACTTCACAAAATGGCCGGAAGTAGTGGAATTAAAGAAGGATGATGTTGAAGAGCTAATTAAATTCCTCAAAGACAATATTTTGTCGATATTTGGTGTCCCAGATAAATTTATCACAAACAATGGTTCTATTTTCATCGGATTGAAGTTTACAGAGTTTTGTGAAGAATATGGAATCATCATGGGTCAATCATCAAATTATTATCCACAAGGTAATGGCCTTTCTTAATCCAAAAATAGAACACTTGTTCAAATACTAAAGAAAACCATTGACAAGAATCAAAGGAATTGGCATCTAAAGCTAACAAATGCATTAGGGGAGAGAAGATCGACTATGAAGGATAGCATCAGGATGTCTCCATATCTATTGGTTTATGGGAAAGAGGTGAAAATTTTGATTAGCCTTGATCTCAATGCGTTGATTTCTATATTTAATACCGAATATATAGAATACACTTCACCCATCCAGAAGAGAATAAATCATTTGATGAAATTGGAAGAAGAACGAAGCAAGGCCCTGAATTGAACTTCTCAGAGGAAACAGAGTGTCAACATGTATTTTTATTAGAGCACAACAGTAAATAATTTCCATAAAGGAAAGATAGTATTACTTTGGAACAAGGATAAGGATAAATCACCCATCCATACAAATTTCAAAGCACTCTGGATCAGACCATATGTCGCCAAGAAGATCTTGGGATTTAAATATTATATGCTCCAAGACATGAATGGTAAAAGGTTAATGTTGCATGTCAACGTGCAACATTTGAAATATTTCTTCTCTTAAGACTTTCTCATTCTCATTGTACATAATTTTATTTTTTCATTTTGTATATTCTTACTATGACTCCATAGCCCAATGGGCGGAAGCACCTGGTCATGAAAGGATATGGATTCTTGAAAACCCACAAGGGGTTATCATCCCACAAATGGAGTCAGTTGTTGATATCAATTCATGCTTCTGAAATTTCCCTCCCCTTCTCTATTTTCCCAACTCCTTTTTTCCATTTCTTTCCCCCCTTTTATACTTACCCAAATTCCCCTTTTCTTTTTTCCCTTCTATTCTCCCTTTCTAGTCCTTATACTTAGTCATTTTACAAAACGACGGGTTCATGGTTTGGCGGACTCGTGGATCCACATATCCATCCATACCCTCACAGCATGATTTCGACCGACTGCCCCATTATTTTATACTTAGCCGTTTTTGCAGTCGCGAGTTCCCGGGTTGGCGGGTTTCAGGCTTTCATATCCCTTGTTCTGTGAACTACATTTTGTACCCGAACAATCCACGATCTATATTTTTACCATTGGACTCCTCGATATCCTAAGTACCTCATCTCTGCTATATTGAGTCCGACTGACTGCGTTACAACACTTAAACAATTCTTAACCTCTTACAACGGCGGGTTCGCGAGTTCACAAAAGTTTCAAAATGCTATTTTCCCTCATCCATCCCCTCCACCTTCACGCTTTTCCCAATAAGAATTTAGTATGGTTTAAATGCTAATAACTCATCATGCAAGTCCCATAAATATTTTCATTAATACGTAAAGGGCTTGAGGAGATTTCTTATTAAACCACATTAAAGCATGATTTGCAAAAGATTATATTATCTCTCAAATGCTCATTTAAAATATTATATGGATTAAAATAATGCTCTTGTCAAATTATGGTAGCAGTGTATCGACAATAGTTCTGTGGAGATACTTTGAACATTTTTTGTTGAGAGGACCAGAAATTTCAGTGGTCTAGAGCATACTCTTATTATTCATCCCCTTCTTCTCATAAGGAAGTAATTTGGACGTCCGAAATTGCTCTTGCAGGTTGTGTTCCTGAAGTTTTTGACTGCAAGGAGTTGGTTTCCTGGTGTGTTGAGGAGTATATACCAATTCAAGTGATGATTCATCTCCAATACCATTCTCATGTCTCTCTCTTGCCTCAAGTGTTTCGTAAAATGTTGAAACTCCCAGAGCCGACACTCACCTTCAAAGGTGAAGATTGCAGGGACTTCTTGAAAAACATGACAATGGCTTGGAAATATTACCTAAATTATTGGAGAATATTGCAGCCATCCTTGAAGATATTACCAGAATGCAGATCAACTTGTTCAAAAACCCATTTTGGGAAATTGCCTGGTTATTCGCCAGAGTTACGGGCCAAGAAAATACTGCTAGCATTTCTTGTATGATTCTTTACATCTTATATTTTACTATCAAGGAGCAGGTCATTTTTTATTGGGGAAATTTTATTTCCATTGAAATCTCTTCCCAATTGTCTCAGTATAAAAAGGACAAGAAATTATTTATGTCTTGTTATTTGGTTTTCGTGATAGCGCATTGTTGTCAGTTCCCTAAATTGTCTATATGCAAGAAGTTGAATTGTGAATTTGACCCTGTGACCTTTTGGTACCAAGAATTATGGAGGCACAAAGTTTCCCTACATTTTTATGATGTTTTCAACGACTTTGTCTCAGTTTTTAAAGAGTTTTTGTTTGGAAGAGATACCCCAAGAATATTTTCTCAAGCTAGTAAATTCCTAGATAGAAAGGGGACTTTGGAGCAAATGGAGAATTACAATGTCAAGGATTTTTGGTTCCAAGGAAAATACTTCCTTTCTTCCATGCCATATATCTGACATAATGTTTGTTACAAAATTTGCAAGGCAATATGACTTTTGGCTGCACTTTTTTCATGAAAAATGAAAAAATCAATTCATCCCTTTGCCTCAGAAAGTTGGGGATTTTTTATTAAGAAGTATGAACAAAATTGATGAATTTGAAAACCACTTCCATAACTTGAATCTCAAGTATGTTGAAAAGATCAAGGGGTTTGACCCTAACGGAATATATGTGGAACAAATGTTAATAGTGGGATTTATCAATTCATGTATCCACATTGTTCTAGGAGAAGAAGAATATGATAACCTGGTAAATCCTACCCACATTGTTGGCAACTTAGAGACGGTGCTTAGAAAAAATGAAATGTAAAAACATAGGGGAAAAGGTCCGAGCGAGAAGAGTGCCCAGTCCCCAACTATTAATCCTAATAATAAAACACCTTTGAGCAGTGCTCTAGTGGACCATCCATCTAAAAAAGTAATCAACAGTAGTTCAGCCGGGGGAGGAGACAAGAACCCCCCTCTAGGAAAAATTGAAAGCTCACATAAAATTCCCCTGAGGAAGAAGAGAAATAATATCGTACAAGAGGAATAAGAAAATCACGTCAAAAGTGACATCAATAGCTTCTCCCTCGAAGATATGGAGCTGGAAGCTAACATTTAGAAAATGTTTCCTAACATTGATCAATCAAGAGGCACAGACCACCATAATCAATCCTTGCAAATTGTTGAGAATGATAAATTTGATGAAGAGGAATCATTTGTATTTTAGAGTGTTTTCTTTGACATCGAATCTAAAAAATTAATTGTTGATAAGAGTGATGTGAAGAACAAAAAGGGGAAATCTCATTTAGAATTTAACCTAATAAATATGCGGCCTTCCCAAATTTCCAGAATTCATAAAGCAACTGGCGACGCATTGGATAATTCCATTGGTGGTCTCAAAGCATAAAATATAATGTTAAAGGAAAGGATTAAGGAACTTGAAGAGACTTTGATGCCTCTTCCACTCCTTTCCATCCCTTTGGCAATTGTCAGACCTACCACACCTGCAACCAAAATAAAAGGATCAGCAAGCTTACTCACATCAGCCAGGAGCTATTTGGAAAATAATATCAATAAAAGAATGGCACTAATTATAGAATCTTGGGAAATTTCAAAAAGAATGATTTCTTTTGGCTCGAGGACACATTCCTTCCTTGAATATCTATAGGCCGACCTAAAAAATGAATAAGGTTTCTACCTTTATGCCACGGTACCCTTTAGTATTAAAGTTACCAATATGTCAGAGTTAAAGAGAAGAGAGGAGGACCTTCCCTCTCCAAGTCAGATCAAGCAGTTGAATGTCTGCTAGAAAGAGAAAATAAAGAACTTGAACATCATTTTGTAGGTGTGCAACCAAGCCATAACAAGGAGAGAAGAGCTATTCAAAAGGCTCATAGAGGTGGACCTAGCTAGAATCACTAACGAAGTCCAAGATCCCAAGTTGATCCTCAACTCGATGTTCCTAACAAAACAACATTTTGAAGAGCACGTTGATATTTTCAAAGGATTGTCATTTGAAAATTTCTATGGCATAATTGAATATGATGAGAACGTCATAGATAATTGGCTAGTATATTACTTCTTAAAAAATCAGGATATTGAAGAAATATTACATGGCATTTCCATTGATCTCCGTGACTTGGAGGGTGAGTTGTTCAATATTAAAATCTAGCATGAAATCGACATGGCACCTATGAAAACTTACATTGAAGAATGGTTCAATATGGCTATCGATAAATTGACAAATGAAGGGAAAGAAGCAGTTGATATGGCTCTTGTAACTGTTGATGAAAACGATAAAAGGGCATCAACGATAAAATGAATAGGGGAGCGAACATCATAGTAATTTTACACTGATCACATCCTTCTTTTCTTTATCAAGTCCTTCATCCAGTTATTCCACCTCTTTCACTAGAAAGGTTTAACCAAATACTGATGACTCCTTTTTGTCTTCTTACGAGATCTGGATGATCCTTCTACTGCCCACCGTCTTCTTTCTAAAATATTATTTCTTGTATTTACTTTCTTTATGTTCCGTGTGAGGCCCAATCCTAGACTTTAAGACAAACACATTTACAATTTCAAGAATATGTAATAAACTATATATTTTTGGAAATTTCAAGAGAACTACTTCGGGAACAGTCTTGATTGTGCTTTGTAACCATGTTTTCACAATATAAAGTATTTGAGGTTGATATATCATTATCTTTATTTGAGATTCCCATGTATCCACTCTGTTAAATTTATCTTGTGCATGCAAACCATCTTCTTTTTATTTTTATGTGATAAAAAATCTTTATATTAAACTATGATGGATGTGAGAAAATTTTGCTTATTTTCTTTAAATGTGTGAATGCATTCCGTTTCTAGTCCTTTCTAAGGAATTTTCCTTTAAAAGAAAACAAAAACATGTTCCCTTTTATTTTATTGTAATATTTTTGTTTCTTTGAATTACTACCACAGACTTCTGTCAAGTCCCATATTTTGAATATTTAAAACAAATCTCAAGAAAATCTAAAAGAGGAGTACCACCTCTAAAAAACGCAGGGGGATTCACATCCTTGTGAGGTGGTGTTTTGGTCCTAACGTATTCAAGTGTCAAAACCTTTGATCATTGAAATATGACTAAGTATGGTAACTAGAAAGGGAGAGAAAAAGGGATAAAAGAAAGAGGGAAACAAGGGGAGGTGTAGAAGAGGGAAAATAAATGGAAAAAAGAATTTGGAAAGGTAGAAACGAGAATTGATCTCAACACCTTTCAAGACCATATTGTTTAGCATAACCCGAGCAGTCAGATTAACAACATTGCACTTGGCGACGAAGTCCAACATCTAAGTGGATTTGATGTGCTTGGAGTCGACTATTTTCAACTAGTGTGAAGGAGTGTTAGTGAATATGAAGGTTCAACTAACCCGATGCAAGAGGGGGGAAAATAAATAATTTGGATATGGATCCCTTCTTGTGACAATTTTTATGGAGTAGGTACCTCAACTGAGGCCGCAAATAGTGATGGGTGATCTAGCACCCCAAGACCCATGGATGGTATTATGGGAAGATCGTTGATTTTACCTCTTCAACCCAACACCCAACAATTAGCTCCAAAAAAAATTACTTTATCTACTAAAATATCAACTGAGTAATCAAATAAACATGTTGTTGCACCTCTTTCGTCACCTAAATGAGCAAAACAGAGGTGCTTACAATCTTAGTTGGGTTAGATAAGAAAGACAACAATAAAGGAAAGGGTTAGAAGAATAAACATAAAAGACTAAGCTAAGAATTAAACTAGGAAGGGAAAAAACAATTAAACTATTGTGCATAAGGACGTAAGAACAAGAAACAAACAAGACTCATGTCACCAATGGGAAGGATTGTATTAGTGAAAAGAAGACACCAAAGAGAAAGGGGACTTTGGGTCCCTTCTTCCTCCAAGGGAGGGCTCTTGGACCCCCAAGATTGAGCTCTTCTTACAACTTGAAAACTTGAAAGAAATGGTGAAAGAATCCCAAGCTAACCCACTCAAAAGGTGATGTGGATTTCCCAAATGGAATGGTGTTAGTATGCTCTTGATGAGAAAAGAGGTTTCCCTAAGAGAATAGCAACAACATAACCTTGCAAATGAATTCCTTGAAGATGTAGTGCACCCATGGTGTTGTTTTATAGCACCACTTTGAGGTATTGTGCAACCAAATTTTAGTGTGAAAGGGGGATGTTCAGGGTACCTTTAGGTCTTTGACTAGCCACCCAGCCGGATCCAACCGAGATTTGGATGTCAAATCGACTTGGAAGCTGAACCAGAAGTGGGTGGGAGGCCGACGAACATCATAAATGTGTCGTTCTCAGGTGTGCATGGATTTTAGTGTCCATAGTCGCACATCATGTGCATGTGTGCTTTTTCTGCGTTTCTTAATGGCTCATGTGCGCGCATGCCCTGTATAGTCATAGCACATCTTGATTTTACAACTGGTTGGATAGTTTTGGACCTTTTGGAAATGCTTTTTTGGTAATTTTGATCCATGGGTGAACTAATAGTTGTTTGAAGATGTTGGATTCCTGTAACCATTTGCGGATGAAATTTTAGTGATAATAGATGCCCCCTGATGGATAAGGTTAGAAGCATACAGATAGCCAAAATTCATCAACGTTTCTTCTACTGAGAGTACCGTTGTAAGAAAGAGTGATAGTGAGACTATCAAGAGTGACCCGTTGGAGGGAGAAGGGAACCTATAGGACCCAACCTTTCGCAAGGTGTGGAAAATAAATTGTGTACAAACGAGGTGGGCATGCCCCATGCTCGTGTCATGTAACTCAAAAAAGGGTGTTGTACAGTAAATGAAACTATGTGTTGATGAAGACAACTACAACACCCTCAAGGGTGTTTTTGATAAAGGCAAAGGACAATTCTAATGAGGAACAATACTCTGAACAATAGGCAATGATACCTGTAAGAAGTATCACGGAGTCTGTGGGCATTGATAGCCCAACAAAGTTCAGAGGTCTTCAGAAAATATAAAAAACAACTGCAATAGTCGCAAAGTAAGACCCACCATAACATGAGAAAGTGTTGAAGTTGAATGTTATGGGGGTCAACGATAGCAGAGAGAAATGATGGTTCTCCCTGTGTCGTCCGAGGCTCCTCATTGTAAAGGTAATGAGAGTCAAGATACTGTCACCCTTCTGGAAACTGTGCTGATGTCGACAAAAAGGGAGACGTGACTCCAAGAAGAAAAGGGCTTCGTGAAATCCACTAGGTGAGGTCAGTAACTGAGGAGGTACATGGACAAATTCAAGATGCGTGGAGACTCAAGACTGCCCTTGGTTGGGGATATATGCGAAGTATAAGTGGCCGCAATCGTTCAACTAGGTCGAGTGTCAAGGGGACAATGAGACGTAGGATAAGTTGTGCCAGAGGTGGGACAAAAGTGAACAAACTGAGAGAGTAGAGGTAGGTGGCCTGTGGGATACTTGGAGTTTATGGACGATGTCAACATGAGTAGGTGATAAGGAATGCCCCAAACAAGGGTGACATGGGTTGTGTTTTCCAAGAAGGTCACCAAAGGTGATGACAAAAAGCTATGTAAAATGTTGGAAACAACGGCTTAATTACAAAAAGAATTAAAAAATAAGTGGGTATAATAATGTAGATACAGAAACGGGTGCCCCAGTGTAAGATGGATTGGCCTGAGGATGGCTCAAGTTGGTTAAAAAACAAGTGGAGGGTTGGGGCCCCATAGGCGGGTTTTTGTAGTAGGGAAATGTATGGAGGGAAATCTGAAGATGGGAAAACTGACAGTGGATGAAATGGATGGTAAATGGTGTTGCTGGAGTGCAGTCAAAATAAAACCATGAGGAAGTGCCCTGGGAGTCCGTTGGGTAGGATAGAAAAATGAGGAGTAGGAGTATGTGGCTGATTTGCAACATGATGTAAGACTATCGGGACTCCCATCCCTAAAGTTTGAAAACAACATGAGTGTCAAAGTGCCAAGGGGGTCTATGAAGGGGACAACTCATGTGGGGGAGAGTGCTATTGGGTGATAGTACCCAAAATGCAGTGGAGGTGATAGTATTGTAGAGCCGAATATAGGGACCCTAAAGGAAAATTTCAGAGGGTGTGATTGGAGATGCAATTGAGATTCAGAGGGAATGATTACATGCCAGTGTTGATTATATACCTAAAGGGGTTGTGTTGGTGCGTGATGACCAAGTACCTGCACACATGACAACCAAATACCCAACGTGAACAATATCTGAATATAATCGAACATATAACCGTTTATTTAATAATTTTGAACATGAGCATGCATACCTGAACGAGGTATGGAAAAATGGATCCCCGGGGGATAAGGATGAAAAATGGGCCGAGGACTATCTTGATGTAGATGACGGGGTGTTGATCTCGTGGCTGAAGATGGATCAAAAAATGGACGCTCGGAGCTCCTAGAATTGAGTCTAGAAGTTTGGAAAAAAGGGCTTATATATAGCTGTAGGGCCCACATTACCACCTCATTTGTACTTGTTGCTATAATGGTTAGAGAGGAGATTGCAGAGAAGATTCAGAGATTCCAGGAGTGCAAGGAAGCTGATCTGGGAGGTGCGAGAGTCAGGTTAGTGGTCTCATCCTCCTGTACAGTAGTTAGGTGTCAATTTTTGGGTAGGACCGTACGGATGGTCGTATGGTGGGTTTTGAGGGTTGTGGCCCCCCAAATGCGCGGACAATTGATGGCGACCCACGCACGAATGCACGGGCGATCGATGGTGACCCGCGCATGAATTCACGGCTGTAATGGGCACAACCGCACAGGGGGGCACATTATTTGGGAAAATAGGTGCGCATGGGGTGAGCACCTGTCCGACACGAGTGATAGATTAGACGGGGGTATGGATAAAAGAAGACTAAAAAATCTACAAGAGACGTAGAAAAAAGAAAAATCCTAGTGTAGTATAGCTATGCTCAGGCGTAAAATTTCTTTAAGTTCAACCCATTGACGTGTTCCTTGAGAGGATGGCCTTCGAGGGAGGCCAGGATGTATGTGCCTTTAGTGAGGCAATGTTGGATGATGTACGATCCATGCCATAGGGACTCAAGTTTTTCATGGCCAAGGGTATCATGAGTGATATCATAAGTGAGGACAAGGTCTCCTTCGTTAAATGAGTGAAGGTTGACATGGTGATCAAAGGTGGCTTTTGATCATTTTTTGGCTGCTTCATTGTTCTGTAATGAAGATCGATGATCTTCATCGAGGGATTCTGAGTTTAGCAGACGCTGCTCTATTGGGGCAGTGTCGGGTAATAGCTCAATAGTGGTGTGTAAGGTGGGAATTTTTCACTCAATGGGAAGAGTGGCCTCAACCTCGTGGACTAGATGAAAAGGTGTGAAACCAGTGGCAGTTTTGACGGCTATGTGATAAGCCCAGAGCGCGGAAAATAACATATGATGCCAATTGGTTTTATGTTTGTTAACCATGCATTGCAACATGGGTTTTAAGACCTTGTTAACTACTTCTACTTATCCATTGGTTTGAGGGTAGTATGGTGAGGCAAACTCATGGGAGAAGCCTAACTGGGATGAGATTTCCATGAAAATCTCATTCTCGAAATGTTTCCCATGATCAGAGAGTAGTTGGAGTGGTACTCCAAAGCGGGAGATGGCGTGGTTAAAGAAAAAATGTGTTGCTATGTCAGCGGTGTTGTTGAAGGTAGGCATGGCTTCAGCCCACTTGGTAAAGTAATCAACTGCAATGACTATGTATTTGTGTCCATCGTTGGATGTAGGGTTGCAAGTCATGAAGTCAATGCCCCATTTACAAAAGCGACCAGCTATGATGACTGGGTGTAGAAGACCAGGTGGTGCACATGCTTGTTTGGTGTAAAGTTGGCATTTATCACATCGTTTCATGGCATTGATGCAGTCGTGAAATAATGTAGGCCAAAAGTAACCTGCGTGGATGATTTTATGAGCGGTGGAAAGCCCTAAGAGATGGCCTCCGCAAGCATCGTTGTGGCAGTCATTCAAGACTTTGTTGGCCTCATCAATAGTTAAGCATCGACGGAGTATGGTGTCGACTCCTCGCCGATATAAGATGTCCCTGATGAGGAGGTAGCGAGGTTCTTGGTGACAAATACATCGGCGATCATCTTTGGAGAGGTCATTTCTGAATTTTTGTGTTCGAAGATAGACAAGAAGATCTCCATACCAAGGGTCATCTGAGGGGATAAAAAAAAGATGTTCATCAAGGAGGTTGGTATTGACCGGTGGACTGGTAATGTTGGAGGGAAAAGCCGTGATAAGTTCGGCAAGGATTCTTAGGTGTTGAAAATTTGATATCGTATTCCTGAAGGATGACGATACATCGAGCAAATTTACCATTAATTTTTCGATGACTGAGCAAGTATTTGATGGGGTTGGAATCTACGATGACTTTGGTAGTTCGAAGTAGAATGTAATGGCGCAGTTTCTGGACTGCAAGGACAACTGCGAGGGCTAGATTTTCTTTGTGATTGTACTTCAAGGGTGTTCCTGAAAGGTTTTTACTAATGTAGTAAATCACATGCTCACGGGTGTCATCCCCTATTTGGATGAGCACTCCTGCTACTGAAACAGCTAAGGCTGATATGTAGAGGAGATAATCACGGTTATAGTCAGGTGGACTAATCAACGATGCATTGGAGAGAGCCACTTTGAGATCATCAAAAGTGGTTTGGGCATGTTTATCCCATTTAAATGGGATGTCGTGATGAAGTGAAGGAAGCCATGTGCGTGAGTAGCGTAATCTCAGACAAAGCATCGTAAAAAGTTGGCTTTTCCTTGAAGGCTCTGTAGTTGGCGTAAATTCCATGGGGGTGGAATTTATGTGATGGCTTAGACTTTGAGGGGGTCCATAGTAATGCCACATTGGGAAACTATGAACCCAAGAAGGCACCCAGTAGTGATGCAAAATACACACTTGATGGGGTTTAAGTGGATATTGTACTGACGACACCTGTGGAAGATTATTCGTAGATCATCGAGATGTTGAGTGCGTTTATTAGATCGAGCGATGAGGTTGTCTAAGTATGCGAGGATGATATGAGATAGATCGTGAAAAATGTATGTCATGGCCCGTTGGAAAGTGGCGTCAGCATTCTTGAGGTCGAATGGCATGACACGATACGCAAAGGTGCCTCAAGGGGTTGTGAATGCAGTTTTGTACTGATTGACAGGGGGAATTTGGATTTGGTTGTAACCAGAGAAAACGTTCATGAAGGACAAAGCCTCGTGACCTGCGCAATCATCGATTATTTGGTCGATGAAGGGTGTCGGAAAGTTGTCTTTGGGACAGGTGTGATTGAGGTTGCGAAAGTCCGTACAGACACAGATAGTGCTCTATTTTTTGTTAACAGGGACAGGGTTGGAGACCCATGACGTATAGGCTATGGGGTAAATGAACCCTGCAGTGCGTAGTTTGTCAATCTCTGCTCTGATGGCTGTTTCTTTGGATGGGTGTAGCAGTCGCTGTTTTTGGTGGATGGGTGTGATATTAGACCAGGTGTCTATGCAATGTTCGACAATAGAGGGATCAAGGCCAGGCATCTCTGTGTATGACCAGGCGAAAATGTCTCGGTATTCCTAGAAGAGGGCTTTGTAGGTGGTGATTTATTCAGGAGAACATGTAGTGCCAATGGTGATTTCCTCAATAATTCCAGATTTGATGGAAATATCTATTTTGATGGTTGGGGATATATTGGCCATATTGCCTTCCTCGAAAGTGTCGAGGGTAGGGATAGGTTTATTGAACCAATCTATATGCCTTGATGGGAGAAAATCTTTGGTTTTTATTGCGTATATGGGGTGTTGGTTAGGAGGCGTGAAGGCTTCCTGTGAAAGAAAGAGCGCTCCGTGGTGGAGCACGTCCCATGGGCAATCGGGGGTAGTTAACTCCTTGAGGATATCTTCATCACAATGAAACTAGAATGAATATAGGGGATCGAGAGGAGTGACCTCGGTGACTATCACTATGGTGTTGTCTCCTTCTGATAAAGACGTAGGGGGATTGATGGAGGGGGATTGTGATGGTTCGCTCAACATAAACCAAATATCCAGATATTGTGGGTTAAAAATGGTAGTTGGGCGTAAAATTTTCATGGGGAAATGAATTGGAGAATTGGGGGGATTTGGGGGTAACTCCTCATATAAATCATCTAGGAACCATGGGGGAGAAGGGAGTGCCTCAGGTTCTAGTGGGAAGATATGAACCATATCAATTGATGGGGTAAGG
>JASDQU010308738.1:12570-31103 GCA_032191745.1 Picea mariana
AGTGTACCACTAGATTGTAGTTGTGTACTACTATGGATAGACATAGTTGTGTTCTATTGAATGACATTGTTCTGATTGCCATGTAGACCATCAGTAATGTTGAAAATGATTATCAACCAGATGAATAGTCAGTGTGCTTGTGGACATACATTCTCCAGACAGAGAATGGCCCAGATAGAACAGATTGTTGGAAGACAGGTATTCTCTCTGAAGAGGATAGTCTAGGGTGACAATTTATTGACATAACATGGACTAGTATTTTTCCTAAGGCACAGTTTGTGGCCCAATTAGGAAAAATGGTTCATGACCGATATTTTCTAAGGCATATAGGTTGAGACAGATCTCTATGATGTGATTAGAAAATATTCCTAGATTGACATTTCTATATGAATGGTCTCTGTAGTCCATGGCACAACTTTTAACATCTGTTGGGATAATCATTCTTCTAGGACGTATGTCCAGATTAGAAGAGTGGTCCTTGTATCACTACTTGAGTGAGTGACTTATTCAACATCGTGTTTGATTACTCAGATGGAGTATGGTTTCAAAAGATGATGCATTTGATATTGTCAGATGACACTGATAGTGATGATGGTGCTCTTGATCTAATCATGAGATAGTCTTTATGACTATGATGATGCTACCGGTTGAATGGTATGTTTGTGCTCAAGACCATTTCCTTCAATACCTCCCTAGCTAGGAGGGAGTGTTGACATTATGGTAGCTACGGGAGGTATTTACCTCCATGTGTAACCCTCACAAGAAAAGAATATTCCGGGAGCAAGAACTAACCCTAAAGCATTGAACATAACCCTAGAAGACAAGTCGGCTCAAGGAAATAATTAATATTAAGTATTTAGTCTCCAGAATGAGAAGTCTGCCCAGACAACTCAGGAAACAATATAAATACAAGTAGCTAGACCTCATTTCATACACACTGCTTAGAATTGCAGCTAGGAAGAAGTGCGCATTGCAGGAACTGGGCTAGTGTGCAAGAGTGGGGAGTAGCTGTAGCTGGCAGCCGCCACAATCTGGTTTCCTAGTTTAGGCTTGGACTTTCCGTTGGTTATGGTTGGACTTTCTGATGAATCTTGGTTATCCTTATGCATTAGCCGTGGTTGGCTATTGGTTTGCTTTCGGAATCATTCTCTCTCAAGGCTTCGGCCTATGGTTGGGTGACGATATTGCTATATTGTGTATGGTTAAATGAGCACATCCATTATATTCTAACAGTCCTCACATTGCACTCACATTGTCATTCACATTCACATTGTCTTCCACCTCTATGGATATGCTCGTATATATAACATCTATCACTCAGTTACACAATCATGAATAGATAACATAGTTACACATAAGTAGATTGCATGCACGCGCATGCGTACTGTCATGTGCATCTGCATGTGACCCCATGGGAAAATTCTTTGGCATGTTTCCAACACCGAAATATGTCTGAACCCGTAACCCCTAAATAACGAATGAGCGAGAGATAAGGTGTATTCAGAGATGGTTGTATCTCCATTTCGTTTTTAGCTAGGCTTTGGTGAATCCTCATGCGGCTGTTCAATTGCTAGTATCAACGGATAACGTCTCACTCAGCATAACACCACCCATAGTCTCATTCTCGCAACCATTACCATCTGCATAATCTACACGGTGATAGTAATGGTGGGTTTGTCGATTGGCGTGTCCAAAGCACCGTCGAATGTTTAAAATGCGGTCAGTAAGCTGAGCAACACGATGCTCATTGCAGGATTTGTTAATAAGTAACACCGGAGATTGGGTAACCAATGGGATTGGAAATCTTTCGTCCATCTTCTGATGGACGATAACAATGTGAAACGAAATGCACGACTCTTGTGGAAAACACGTCCAACATGCCAGTGACAGCCAACCAAAGAGGCATCAATTTATGCAACATAGTTTTTCTATGATATGGGATATAATGTCTGTATGTTGGTAGACTGGTCATCTAGTTGGGAAAAATCCTTTCATGAAATCTCTGGCCGTCTAGCTGAAGTGCCAGCAAATAGTGGATATCTGACCTATTTGGCTGAGTGAGAGGAGAGGAAACCCTAATAGTTATACCAGTAGGTTAATGCAGGCACGACAGAGTAACACTGACAGAGGGGGCAGACTCAAAATAATTAAAACACTCAGACTGAACACCAATGTGCGCGGACAAATTGGCAAGCAGACTGGAAGGAAACATATGGACGTTCTAACTAGAGAGGCCTGTAGAGGCGTATTAGGGTTTTTGTGAGGAGAAACCCTAGATATGGATGAGCATAGAGTAACTTCCAATTTGTAGGAAGAATAATGCAGAGAGGTTGTGATAGGCAGGATTACAGACTTGCAGACTACCAGACTACGTTTCTGCACATAAAAGAAAATGCCTTATTGTGGAGTTGAATCACTAGGAACTAAGGCGCTTTGATACCACTATTGTGGAGTTGAATCGGTATTTTCGTGGGTTCAATTCCATAAACGGCTTGGCTTGGGATGCTACGTATGCAATAGGATTGGCTTGGGATTCTACGTATTCAATTGCAGGGGTAACAAGTCGATAACCTCGATTACAAGTAAGGCGAGTCGAGGCCGGTCGGAAGGTTTTATTCTTCACACCAGCAATGAAGGCCAAGTCGTGAGTTTTGTCCAGTCAAACGAATTTTATTGCCAGAGCAGTCGATCAGAGTGCGTGGAGGCAATGGTCAACGAGCAAGATTAACCATAGGCGCACACTATGGAATATGCATATTAGGGTTACGTGGGTCAGCTCACATGCTAGAATTCCGTTCTCCCCGAGCTAGGGTTTTGTGTGTGAAACGCGTGAAGAGTGCAATTGACGAAATCAAACTGGAATGAATGGTGGAGGGTTTGCAGATTGGAATGCAGACATGAATCGACCAGAGCGTAGAGGGAAGAGGGACAGAGGAAGGCGTTACAATTCAAACCTTAACCTTGTGTAGGGAATAATCACAGAGTAAATGATGCTAGGGACAACTACATAGCATATTCCAAGCCTAAAAAAAATAGGATCGGATACCATTGTTGGACACACAATTTAGATAAACCTATTACTTGAATATTTAGATTACATCAAGTAACTAAAAAGGATTAGGTTTCCAACAAACTAGAGCCATGCTGGAGAAAGAGTTGATCCTCATTCATTTGGAGAAAGAGTTGATCTTTCTTGATCCTCATTCTTTTGACATAATAGAAGACTATTTGGTGAGTGTCCAAGAACTCTAGTTAAAATTAGGCGAATGTGGAAAAACTATCAGAAGAATTATGAACAACTCATCAAGCTGGTCCCAATGAATTTGAGAACACCATTTGACATGTTCGTGTCAAATTTCTGCACCAACTAGAAAGCACACAAGGAAGATGGTAAGGATTACACCTTTGAATCTTTCTGTGGTCTTTTGATTACTAATCAACACATATTGCTTGAAGAAGGCAAGCTTGGTGGTAAACATCAAACCAACTTTCTCAAAGGAAAGAACAATTCAAATCCTAGGGATAGAGTACCTCTACAAAGAAGCCACGACCAGAAACTTAAGGGATAGATAGATGCCCCCCAACAAAGTCGAAAGAAGATATGTTAGTATTGTGGAAATACCAGACACATGGATAAATTCAGCTATAAGAAGAGAGATGATTTATAGGAGAAGGTTAAATACCTGGAAGGAAACGTATCCAATGAACGTTGACCTGCCAATAATTTCACCGTCCAAGTAAAAAATTCTCACATCTTGTTGTTTCATTCTGCATAGAAAAAATGGTTAGTCAACTCTGGGTACACTCATCACATGGATAATGATGCCTCCTTGTTCACGTGGTTGGATGAAGCTAAGGAGAGAAAAAACTATGTTGCTGATGATTTTTCTTTGGAAGTCGTTGGTCAGGGTGATTTTACCTATCGACATGGGAACATTTTCATTGTCTATCATGTACTAAACCCCAGTGTTGATTTGTTGTCTGTTCCTTAGTTAACAAAGAAATGTAAGATTGTGGAATTTTGGCTAGATCAATTCTATGTATGTGATTTGAAGAAATGTAAGTCAAATTATGCCAAAGGGATCCTTGACCCGAAGGACAGTTTGTATAAATTCCGTGACACGACTCAACTTGACAATAAATCAACTGCTCTTGTTGCTCACACTGATGAGCGAAGTTGAATTTGGCATGAGTGACTTCGACAATTAAATTCTTGAAGTCTGCACAACTCAGATCATGATTGTTGGTTTATCTAAAGTGTTTCCCCTTGAAGGTGTTTATACAGGCTATGTGCTTGGAAATCATCATTAGGCACCTTTCAACTCCGATAAAGCACGATGAGCACAAAATATATTGGACCTGGTTCACACTGATGTTTACTGCATCAATCTACCTTCACTGGAAGGTGCAAGGTATATTTTGACTTTCATTGATGATTTCTCTCATTTCACATGGGTCTGTTTTATGAAGAATAAGAGCCTTGTCTTTGAAAAGTTCAAGGAGTTTCAAAACTTTGTTGAAAAAAAATGTGGGTGACCCATTAAGTGCCTCAGATCAGACAATGGTGGTGAGTATGTAAATTGACCTTTCGAAGAATACGTCATTCTATTAGGTATTGATTGGTAGTTGTCCGTTCCTCATACACCTCAATAGAATGGAATTGCAGGATGCAATAATTAGAATTTAGTTGAAATGGCTAGATGTCTTTTGTAGGCTAAATATTTTACTCCTTGCTTTTGGGTTGAAGCGGTGTATTGTGCAAACTATTTTCTTAATCACATATTGGCTTGAGCTTTTCCTTCCATGACTCTAGTTGAACAATGGTGTGGAAATAATCCTTTAGTCGACCATCTCTGTATGTTTGGATGTGTTTCATGGGCTCACATTTTCGATGATTGTAGGAAGAATTTGGATGCTCTTAGTTATGCTTGCATCATGATGAGATACTCTAAAGAGTCGAAATCCTATTGACTGTTTGATCCTATCAAACGTCAAATCATTACCAGATGAAAAGTATGGTTTGATGAGAAGTATTCCGACATTAAATTGTTGAATGCCTCCTTTAGATTATTGCAGGATGATCCCTTTGATTTTGTCTCCGACAGTGGTTCTCTTCTTCCATTTTTTAGTCATTCGATTGGACAATCGAACTTTGTTCTCGTTTTGACTTGACCATCGACTAGTCCGTTGATCTATGTTTTGACTGGTCTTCCACATCTGTCGACTGAAAAATATCCAACTTCTGATCGACTTGCTACATTGAACCCTAGTTCACATGTTTCTTTTCTACCCAGATGGGATAACAAGAAAATTGAAGCTCCTGTAGATGATGCCAGTGATGTCTCCTCCGACTAACTTGAGGTTAAAAGAAACATGTTAGCATGGCCTTGATGACTCGTGTACTTGAAACTTGTGATCTTGTTTCCTGCTTATATGCTGAAGGATGCCCTGAATGGGAACACACCATGTAGACAAAAAATGATTCCTTGTCGAAGAATCAAACTTGGGAATTATTTCATCGACTACAAAGAAAGAACATTGTGAAGTGTCAATAGGTCTACAGGACCAAATTTACCCCTGAAGGTGTTGTTGAGCGACAGAAATAACACCTAATTGCAAAGGGATTTTCTCAACAAGAAGGCATCAAATACATTGAAACCTTTTCCCTTGCTACAAATATGAACTTTTTTCACCTCATTCTTTCCCTTCCTTCTTGTTTTGGATGGAAAATATATTAGATTAATGTGAAGAGTGCCTTCTTCATGGAGACCTATCTGAAGAAATTTTCATGGAACAACCACCTGTTTTTGTGATAGATTCTAACTTGGTTTGTTGACTCAAGAAGTCACTTTATGGTTTGAAGCAGACTCCCTGAGCTTGGTATGCTAATATCGACAATTTCTTTCTTCGATTTGGTTTCAAACACTGTGAATCTAATCACAGTGTGTATGTACTCCATACCAATGGAGACACTTTGATTGTTTCTACATGTGTAGATGATCTCTTCATTACTGGAAATAATAATGGTCTCATTCTTAGATGGAAGAAATAACTTGCTGATTCCTTTGACATGACAGATCTTGGAACTTTGCATTATTTATTAGGTCTTCAAGTATTACCAATGTGTGATGGATTTTTAATTTCTCAGTCTAAATATGTGATGGTTATTTTGATGCATTTTAAGATGGATAACTATAATCCTTGTGCAAATCCCTTTCAATATGGAGTGAAGCTCACCAAAACTTGTCAAAAAATCATACTCGAGCTACTCATAGGGTCTTCACTCAGTGAACCTATGAAATATCACCTGCGCTCATAGGATATTATTAATATCCCTAATTTCATTAGATATTGATAAATATATCCAAAAATTATTTTGTTGAACCCCCATCTCAATACATATTTCCAATAAAAGAAACCCCTATTTTTACTAGATTCCCCTTTTCATGCCCTCCAATACTTATAAACCCCCCTAATACCCGACATAGCCCCCTAATATCTACAATAGATTGAATCTATTTTTCACAATTTAAAAACTCTAAATATGAATGGACATGATAAGATATTGGTCAACAAGGTGAAGCTCCCGAGATGCTACTCTCTATCGACTATTGGTCGATAGTCTTATTTATCTTTCTCATAGTCGACTTGGAATTTCCTTTGAAGTTAATGTGGTTTCTTGGTTTATGCATGACCTTAAAGAAAGACACTGGAAGGCAGTGAAACAAATTGTCTGCTATCTCAAGGGTACAACTCATTTTGGTATCAAATATTGTCGAAGTTTGGATTCACTAGTTGGATTCATTGACTTTGACTGGGCTGGCGACAAGGATGATCAAAATTCCACTTCTGGCTATGTGTTTCATTTTAGCACTGGACCGTTGGTATGGTCATGCAAGAAATAGAAGGTAGTCTCTTTGTCAACTGCAAAAGCATAATACTGTGGTGACATTCAAGCAGGTACTGAAGTAGTCTGGATCCGCCAACATTTGGGAGAAGTTAGTCTTCCTGTTCAGAAATAAACTACAATCTATTGAGATAATCGAAATGCCATATAGGTTGCTGACAATCCTATTTTCCACAGTAATATGAAGCATGTTGAGCTCCATGCTCACTATTTGATACAGTTGGTTCATATGAACATTGTCTCGCTTGAATATTATAGAACATATGATTAGGTTGTTGATATCTTCACCAAAATTTTAGCTGAAGCTATATTTATCAAGTTCCGTACGATGCTTGGTATTTAGGAAGATGTAATTATGGGGGGTGTCATGATGACGTAATTTCACCTCTTGAATCTCGAGAGACGTGTGATGATAGGGGGTTGTTGGAACATCAAGCATTGATGGTTCATCACACATATCCTAGATTTAGTCAGTCGAATGATAGACCTACATATGGATACAATCGATTGGGCAATTGACCATATCTCTACATTAGTTGGTCGATTAGTCGACATACCCATCGGTCAGACTCTCGAATAACAATTGAATATAGTTGGGTGGTGGATCAACCAACCCAACAATTGACTGCGAGTTGAATTCATAGGACGCCGGGTCAAGCATCCTTGTCGAGCCAAATTGACAATGCGGATTCGATGGAGTCAACTCTAACAACCGATGGTTACATGTGGACAAGATATTTATGGTTCTGTGGAAGTTGGTTATATATTGAAGCTATAAATAGTAGACCCCTTGAGTCATTATCATCAAGCAATTGAGTTGATAAATATGGAGATATCAGGATCCAATATGCACTGCAATGTTTTGATCATAGTGCGCTTTGCTTAAGTGATGTAATGGTGTCTTTAGACACCACCTTTTGTCTTCTAATTTTTTATTCCCTCTTGTATAATTGTCCATTTGTTTCATTATAGGTTCCACCCCTTTCCCCAACAATGTTCATATTGGCAGTGCTAGAGACCATCCCTATTGTCTCTAGTTTAAATATTAATGAAAATGTATCCTTCTTCAAAGCAATGATTACACTTGTTTCTATTTTTCTTATCTTTCATCTTGATATAGTAACCAATGTATGCTACATTGATATGGAAAGTCATGCATAACTAACCACTAACATTAATAATATTGAAAACAAATATTGACACAGTTCACACTTTTGAATCCGATATCCAAAGTTTTGTATCCAATATCCACACTTACCATTAGGGGAATTTTGAGGTAAAAAATGGGCATGAAAACAAAAAATGTGCTATCAAAATCACCTTTAAAAGAACCAATAGGATTCAAGATGATGATGTCAACCATGAGGGTAAATATTTTTGGAGGGAAATGAAGAAAACTACATTTTTTAATCGTGTTTTTTGATTTCTCTCATAGGTTTACTCAAAATTCAAATGCAAGAACTCGTTGTATGCATAATTTACTTTGCATAGTTTTGATTGACCCACAATGAGATAAACTGAAAAGACATGAGAAAAACATGTTTCTTGAAGAAACACATTTTTCTCATGTCTTTCCAGCTACATACTTTTTGATAGACCCATAGTGAGATAAACTAGAAATACATGAGAAAAGTGTTTCTTTAAGAGTACCCACTTTGCATACTTTTGATATACCCACGATGAGATAAACTGGAAAGACATGAGAAAAACGTGTCTCTCAAGAAACACGTTTTTCTCATGTCTTTCCAGTTTATCCCACTGTGGGTCTATCAAAAGTATGTAGATTGGGTACTATTCGAGAAACACATTTTTATCATGTATTTATAGTTTATCTCACCGTGGGTCTATCGAAAAGTATTCAGAGCGAGTACTCGTTAGATGAAAAATTTAATATTCTGCATCCAACAAGTACTTGCACGTGAAATTTGAGTAAACCTATAAGGAGATAAGTTGAAAATACGATTAAAAAGTATTTTTCTTTCTTTCCCTTTGAAAATTTATAACTATTGTTTTATTATTTTCCTTAGGAGGCCTATTTTAGACCTCAAATTTCCCTAGATCCGATTTTCACATTTTCAAAATTTGATATTCACACTTTTAGATATGATATTCACACTTTTATATTCTAGATTCTAGGTAATGAGTCCAAATTTAATGAGATGGGAATTCAATATCCTTGATATTTTAATTCTAATTTGTGTAGTAAGTGGTGTTGTAGAGTACTTATTGTGGCTTAGTGGTTGGGATAGAGAATTCCTCACTTTAGTGGTCTCCAACTACTCTTTTCATGAATGCTAGTTAAATTCAATATTTTTGGCAGATGACTCCACACATACACCATGAGGGAAAGGTTCTATAATTTTTTTTCTTCTAGGTATTAGAGAGAAAATGATTTCTAATGTTTGGTATGTACCGACATTCAAGAAAAAATTGTTGTCTTAGTGTTAATTCAACAAGCAAGGAATTAAATTATTATGGAAAATTGATTGGTTATAATCAACTCACCAAAGGTAAATTTCAAAACTTTAATGACATGTTATGAATATGGGAAAACTTCTAAGGACGATAGAGAGAGTCATTTCTAGGAAGCAAGGTTTTTCAAGAGAAATTGATTCAAGGATTTCACCCATCATATTATGGCATATTCGACATGGACATTTGAACTTCGAAAATATTTTCCAACTTCAAAGACAATTAATGGTAAGAAGGAAGCCAACCTTTAAAAAGGAAAATGCAAGATGTGAATATTTTATTTATGGAAAACATAACTATGAAGAATTCCCCACTGGATCATGGAGAGAAAATAGATGTTTGTAAATTATCCATAGTGACATTTGTGAAACTTTAGAAACATCTCTTGGAGGATATAAGTATTTCCCACTTTTCATTGATGATTTTAGTTGAATGATTTGGGTATATTTCCTAAAAGAAAAATCAAAAGCATTTAAGAAAATTGAGAGTTTTCTCACTTGGTTGAAAAAGAAACTAAGGAAAAAATAACCACTTTGAGTACATATAATGGAGGGGAATTCACTTCAAATGAATTCTAAAATTATTCTAAGGATAAAGGAATCGAAAGAAAATTTACTAATTCCTACACTCCATAGAAAAATGGAGTGACATAAATAATAAATAGAACTTTGATGGGTATGGCAAGATCTATGTTAAAATTTAAAGGGTCAAGTTATTTCTATTGGGATGAATCAATTCATACTACAATTTATTTAATGAATAGATATCCCATTGCTTATTTCGATGACATCACACCATTTGAAGCTTGGTATGGTTTTAAACCAAAAGTTAAGCATCTTCAAGTTTTTGGTTCAATATCCTATGCTTTATTTCCTAAAGAAATGAGGATTAAGCTAGATTCTCGTAGTATGAAGTGTATGATGATTGGATATTCTAATGAGAAGAAGCGATATAGATTCTTAACCTTTGATGAAACTGAAAGTAAAGATGTTGTCGAGATTGAAAGTCTTCTTGATTAGTTGGAACAAAAAGTGGATAAAAGGGAAAATGGGGTGAAAAATAAACCAAATAAGGAATATGCTGGTTTGAAATGGATTGGACTTCATCATAAAATAGAAATTATGAAGAATTAGAAAAATCTTCACATCATGGTTCTTCATATGAAAATTTAGAAGAACAAACTTCAACTCAAGATGAGCATAGAATGCCTAAGTGGGCCACTCAAATTCTAAAGGGTGTAAGATCAGATGAACATAACAAAACACATATACGAAGTTTTTCTAGAATGTAGGAATATTTTACCTTAATGGTGAATTATTTTACTGAGACTTCCACTTTTAAAGAGGATGTAAAACATGGGGAATGACAAAAGGTTATGATTTCTAAATTTGAACTAGTGATTGAAAATGGCACTTGGAAACTTGTTGATTATTCTCCAAATGTGAAACCCATTGAATGCAAATGGGTTTAAAGAATTGAGTACAAGTTAGATGGAATGATTGATAAATATAAAGCAAGATTAGTTTCCAAGTGTTTTGCTCAGAAAGAAGGAATTGGTTATGAAGAATTTTTTTCACTTACAACTCAAAATGGATGGAAGTTACATCAAATGGATGTTATAGGTGCCTTACTCAATGGTGATTTGTAGGAATAAGTCTATATGACTCAACCTTCAAGTTTTGAACTTAAAGGACAAGAACATAAAGCTTGCAAATTGATTAAAGCATTGTTTGGTTTTTAAAGCATTGTATGGTTTAAAGTAAGCTCCTAGAGCTTGGTATGCAAAGATGGAACCTTCACAAAGTGGGTTTTCAAAGAAGTGAATTCGATGATACTTTGTAAGTGTGTCTACATGGTCAAAACATGGTAATGTTAGTAATGTGTGTTGATGACTTTATTATCATTGGGAATAATCATGATTATATTGCACATGTTAAGCAAGAACTAAAACATGAATTTAAAATGACTGAGTCATGATTACTTCACTACTATCTTGGAGTTGAAATATTACAACAACCTAATAAAATTTTCATTAGTTAATGAAAGTATGCAAATTTGTTCTCACCTCGATGGAGAAAAATGTAGAAATTTGAAAATTTGAGGGGGGGAGGGGATCAATAAACAACACTACCTATAGACAATTGATTGACAACTTGATTTATCAGACAATTACTCATTCAAAATTTTCATATGTAGTTAGTATTCTTTCAATATTCATGCAAGAACCAAGGGGAAGTCACTGGAATGCAACTAAGAGGGTTCTCATATACATCAAAGTTACAAAACATTATGGCCTTCTATATAAGAAAAATACTAATTTTGTATTGATTAGATATTCAAATGCAGATTTTGTTGGAAACATTGATGAAAAACATCAACATCAGATTATTTAATGCTTATGTCATCAACAACAATTTCATGGAGTTGCAAGACATAGGTTACAATTGCAAATTCTTCAACAAACACAAAATACATTTTAGCATGGGAAGCAACATATGAGATTGTCTGGTTATGCAAAGTGTTACAATATCTTGGAGTTATTCAAAACAAAGCCACTTATTTCTTGATTGATAACCATTCAACCATAAAACTTGCTAAAAATCCATTTTTTCATTCTAAAACAAATCATGTTGACACCAAGTATAATTACATTAGGATACTCATTATAAAGGGCATCATCAAACTAAAGTACAGTCCTTCCAAATATCATACTTCAGAGATATTCATGAAACCCCTAGGTAGAATAAAATTTACTAAGTCTATAACTGATCTTGGTATTTGTTAAAATGTACTTTCAGATCAAAAGGGGTATTTTTAGCCATGATGATCCTAAAAGTACTTGTAGTCTTAAGTCTTTTCCTAGGATTATTAATTATAAGAACAATATATTCTGGAATTATTGTACATGGACACTTGTCATATTCACTATGAATATGTGACTAGATGTCCATATTAAATTTATCTTAGGAAACAAGGAAAAAGAGATTATTTAAATTCTCTTCTTCTCATGCGAGGTCAATTTAGTTCTTATTCCTCACATCAATAATGTAATATCCTTTTCCTTATTAATAAAATTGTTTTTTAGGGAACTTTAGAATCAGTCTCTAAGCACTCTTTTTGCATCAATCTTTTCCAAACATGATAATAAGACATTGCCATAATTTGTTTTTTAAATAATAACATTAACAAGATGGTATTAGGAAAATTTTAGTCTCAATGTTTTTTTTTTTTGTTTGTAATTCATATAACTAGGAATAGACCCATGATATAAGAAATGTTTTATATTTGTGTGTCACAAATTTAAATAAGATGTGTTATATTTGACTTCATTCATGTGGACAAAAGGTTATTTTTCCCACTCCCCTTCAACCATTGAGACAAAATCCTATGATTATGCTGCCATCTTACAAAGTCCTTGAACTTGGACTGCGTTGGCTAGATTAAATTTCAATTCATATTCTTGTATGGAAATCATCCAATTCCCTCTCCTATCCCTGAGATCTTGTTGGAAAAAAATTGATCTAACCATAGGGTGAAGAACAATTACTTTTGTATGATTTTTAAGGATGTAAGGCCTAAAATGTTTGATATATTTGAATATAGAGTATAAAAAACTAGGTAGTTTCATTTAGTAGCTTGGAGATTAGTACTTATAAAATAAATTGGATATTCATTCCCTTCATAATCCTTCAATATAAGGACTACTACTAAAAATTATTCGGATGTGAAAATATACAAGAGGAAATCACTATTGAAGTTAAGGTTGTGTAAAGAAGGGGATGAGACAATCACATCTTTAACCCTCTCAAATGAATCTTTTTCAATTTGAGTCCATTTGATTTTGACGTAATTTTTAATTATTTTTTGAAAAGGTTTAACTATTTCAGAAAAATCATAAACAAATCTTCGTATGAAATCAATTTTATTGAAGAAAGAATGCATATCCTTTTATATTTTGTGAAAGTGCGATATGTGCAATAAATTTCATGCATTCAAGCTCAAATTAGATACCTTCTTTCATTGTAACTTGTCCTAATAGTTTTCCTTCCGTGATTGCAAAAAATATTTTTTTTGGATTAAGTGAGATACCATATGTTATCACCTAAAAATCACTCACAAAGCTATACAAGTGATGATCGGAAGGGTCATCAATTCAATAGACCAAAGTGCATACTCATGGAATTAATACATTATACTTAGTATAGTAGAAAACTATGCAAAGTCAGTTTTTAATTTATCTACGCAACTCAAGAATGTGGATTTTGTGCAATCTACACTCACTCGTGCAACTGTTCATTTAAAATCCGCGTGGATTGGCTAGAATTGAAGTCTCTGTTATCACTCTGTAATTTCTTAGGCCGAGGAAGAAATTGAAAGAGGTAACCACAAAACCACTTTTGAAGTTGGGATCTAGCCCTGCCAGCTTCAGAGAGGGATCTCTCTATAAGATTTATATTTGTTTGAGTTTAGAATGTTAGGCTAGTTATGACAGTTCAATGTTTGATTTTTGAATTATTGGTTTTGAAAAACGAGGGAAGACCATTGCGCAATGGAGCCAACTTCTGAGATAGATTTGGAAAATTAACACAACAATGTATTTTTGAGGGAATAGAGGCAAAATAACCACAATTTCCAGCAATAAACAACATTTAGATGATGACYGAACATAAATAAGAAAATCCCATTACAGATGATATCATCTAGAATGAATTCTCATATGTAACTTTAGAAGAAAAATATATAGATTCATGAACATAGCAACATATACAGATGAATTTTGAACATAAAATCTTTAACACAAATACAAGTATTCACTACATGAATGGAGCATCAKATRAGATGAATTCCAAACATATACTCTTAGTCAAATAMTGGGAAAGAATAATCATTAATGAAGATGAGTGTCACAGAGGGAAAACTCACTGAAACTAAGCACCGTGATGAATCTATGCTATCAGAAACAGTSTTTGTTATTAAAATTCCTGAAAAATTACATAACCTTGAAATACACAGGAAGGCCATACTCCCACCATTCCAACCCCCCTTTTACATCAAAATGCCTCCAAATATATAATATCCCATCACCACAATAGGTTTCCAGTAGTTCAATTACTGCTGCCTATAATCATGGATCTGGTTACATTAATGGAGAACAAATCCCCAACAACTTTACTAAAAATAGTACATCCGATTTGACAAAATATCATAGATATGGAGAAAAATTAGAATCTGAGGTTGTGGTTAGTTTTTAGGTTCATATGGAAACCAATTTTATGGGAGTTGTTGATGATCTATTTCTGCAATGTCTGCTCTTTGCTAGGTCATTTTGAATTATTCGCCTCCTGAAATTATGAAAAATGAGGTCCAAATAGGTCTTTGATTCTCCCACTCTGAGATATATGTGTAAAATATGGGGAGGTTTTTGTATACCAGCTTGTTCTGAGAAAAAACCTCTCTCATTTTTACGAAATTCATCTCCACCTGTCTGGGATAAAGGTTTGAAAAATATGTCTCCAATAAGAAAATCCCGAATCCTGAAATATAGGGCTCAAAGATGCTCTCGATTCTCCCAATCTGTAACAACTATGAGAAATATGGGATATTTTATTGTAATTTGGCCTGTGATGAGAAATTACCTCTTTCAGTTTCTCAAAATCATTCTGGTTTGCCCTAAATCTGCCTTGGAAGACGAGTGGTCGAAATGGACAAAAACAATGTTTTAATTGGGGAAAGTGGTTTTTGTAGGGGGGAAAGTGGATTTGGGGGGGGAGGGGGTCCAAAATCACAGGAGAATGACAAGTGGAAATAGTCAAAACCACTGTTATCACTGAAATTTCGTCCATAAATGGTTACAAGAATTCAACATCGTCAAACAGTTATGAGGTCACCCATGGACCAGAATTACCATAAAAGCATTTCCAAAGGGTGAAAAACTATACAACTAGTGCAAAAATTAAAAGGCACTATGAAGACACAGGGCGCCCGCACACATGTGCAAAACAAAAATGCAAGAATCGTGCACATGCGCACGATGCACGACCGTTGTCTCAAAAAGATGCACACCTGAAAAAGACGCATTTATGAGAGTGGTCGGCCTCCCACCCACTTCTGGTTCAGCTTCCAAGTTGATTTGACACTCAAATCTGGGCTGGATTCGACTGGGTGGTTGGTCAAAGACCTAGAAATGCCCTAATTAGCCTCTTTACACACTACAAACTAGTTGGACAATACCTCAAAGGAATTCTATAAAAAGGCCATGGATACACTTCGTTTTCCAAGGAATTCATAGCAAAGTTATGTTGCCATTATTCTCTTTAGGAATCCTCTATCCTTACCAAGAATATACTTGCATCATTGCATTGGGAAATCCATCTCACCCCTTGAGTGGATTAGCAAAGAATTCTTTCACCATTTTCATTTTCATTTTCAAAGTTGTAATAAGAGCTTATTTGTGGGGGTCCAAGAGCCCTCCCTTGGAGGAAGAAGGGACTCATAGTCCTCTTTCTTCTCGATGTTTTCTTTCACTAATATCAGCCTTATTATTGGTGACATGGGTCTAATTGTTTCTTTTCTCCTTCTGTCCCTATGCTTATTAATTTAGTTGTTGTTTTATTTCTTAGTTTAATTCTTAGTTTTTCTTTTATATTTCTTTCTCTAACCCTTTTCCTTACATCTTTTCTGCTTAGCAAACCCAACTAAGCTTGCAAGCACCTCTATTTTGCTCACTAAGGTGACGAAAGAGGCGCAACAGATTGACGACTCCACTGGGGAAAGGTATCAATTTCCTACCCCATTTGGGTTTTTCTAGCTCTTCTTTTAGTTTATTTAACTTGCAGGTGCATTAACCGGCCTAAACCAACCTGCTAGACATCCAATTCCAAGTTGAATTGGGAGAATTCCATCCAGAATTTTCATTCACGACCGTGTGTCACCTGTGCACGGGTTTTTTGGCCCACAGACGTGCATCGTGCGCACATGCGCCTAAGTCACAGTTCTGTTCTGCGCACCTGCACTCATTATCTCTTTTTGGTCTGTGCACATGTGCTCTGTGCGCCTCTGTCTCCACTGAGACCCGCGCACCTATGCAAAAAATTCACATTGTAAGGTTTTTAGAGATTTGGGGAAGGCCTTTAGCCTTCTTAAAAGTGATTTCAAGCATGTTTTAAGCTGCACCACACTTAGTCCCCTCTTCATATAAAGGGATTAGTCAAAACACATAGGCACTTAGGAGGTTTAAAAATCATTATTTCCTCTTTTTCTTTCATTTTGCCACATGGATGGCTTGCTTTGAATAAAAATATAAGTTGGAAATCATTTTGCAATCACATCTAACTTGCATTGGGACCAGAAGTTGGATAACAATCACTTAGTATTCTCTTCTCTCGTGCCTCCAAGCGACCTTGAGAATCAGAAAAAGATTGTGGGACAATTTCATCTCCTTTAAAAAGATTAAAACCTTTAGGAGAGGACAACAGCCCGATGCAGGAGCATCTCTCCATGTCAGCCAGCCAGCCAACCAGCCACATCAACGAATTCAAATCACGTGTTGAAGAGAGGCGCAGTCCTCTTTTAAAATTTGAATGAATGTAATTAAATGTTTTAGGCTGTTGAGCCATGAAGCCGTGCCTTTGCATAGGTTGTAGGTAGATAGGCCTTTAATGTTTTGGAAGGTGGAGATCTAGATCCGATTTGTGGACTAGACAACCCATTCAATGCCATTTAATAGGGTAGGTAGATTGGAGGGAAGAGCTCGAAGAGCCCCTCTTGTAAAAAGATCAATTTCAATCTCATTTTGTAATAGTTAGAGTATGCACAAGAGAGTTGTAAGAGAAGAGAAGGAGCTGAGACTTTGATATAGTTCATGCTCAGGAACACCTTGTAAAAACAGGCATTTGCCATTTAATACAAACAACAGTTTTTCCTGCATATTTCCTGTGTTGAATGAATGTCTATGTGTGTTCAAATTATGATGTGAATGTATGCTGTAGTTTTGGATTTGAAAGAGTGTGTTGGGTTTTAGGCTTGAGAGGTCTTTGAGGCTTCACACCATGAGGGTGTGAAAGAACGCTACGGGTTCTAATAGCCATGCATAGAGGGTGCATTTATGAATTCTGTGGGTTCAGACAGAGGCGTGCCAGGTGGGCACAGAAGATGAAATCAACAACTCGGGAGGAATACCTCAAGGTTGCTGAATACCTTCGAGGTAAGGCTGTGTATGAGAAAACATAGTTGCAAACATAATCTCTAAGGAGTTCTGTGAAGCTATGCTAGGAGGGCATCGAGCCAGTGCAAGGAGTGCACAGGAGAAGAACTCTGCTGTGAGTTCAGATTGAAGTCAGAATCACTAAGGATTCTGAGAGCTCTGCCAAGTGGGCATTGAGCATATGCATAGTGATGCATTGGGAAGAAATCTGCTGTGAGTTCAGACAAGAGAACAAGGATTACTAAGGATTCTGAGAGCTCTGCCAGGAGGGCATTGAGCAGGTGCATAGGGTGCACAGAAGGGACATAACTGCTGAATTTTCTATAAGAAGATACTCTGCCAGGTGGGCATTGAGTAGGTGTGCAGATAGGCACAAGAGGAGAAAAGAACTCCCTAAGTTCTAGAATTAGTAGAAGAGTCCAAGAAGAAGGATCTTTGCAGGGTTGTTGAACACCCTGAAACTCTCAGCAAAAGGTTGCTTGAGCAGAGGGATAGCCAGGAGGGCACCTGAATTCTCCATCTGAGGGAGAAAGGAAAAAGAGACTTAATTCCTTAGAGATTTGAGTTCGTGAGTAAGCTCAGAAGGGATAGCACCTTGTGCATGTAGAGACTCTGCAAGGAGTGCATGAGTCGTGGAAACCTATTAAGGTTCCATAGAAGGTCAAGCTCAGGAGGGTGAGTGCTTTTACGCACAAAATCATAGCTGCAAGGAGTGCAGAGGCTATAGAACTCCTTGAAGAGTTCAGGGTTTTTAAAGCTTAGGAGGAGTGGTGTTTTTGTACGCACAAGCGAGACTCAAGGCGAAGATCTTGTAGGGAAAAGAATTCAAAGTTAAGGCCTTAGACATTTGGAATTCTTCCAAGTGTTAGAAGAAAGCGCAGAAGCACAGGAGGGCGCATAGCAGCTGTCAGATTAGGCTGAGGAGAAGAGATCTGGACCGTTGGTTTTCTT
>JASDQU010308738.1:34886-48237 GCA_032191745.1 Picea mariana
AGCGGAAATCATTACTTTCCACCTTGGGGGCAGTCAACCCCACAGATAATTGATTCATTACATTTGATCTCGACAGCGGAGAACGTCACCTTCGCGGTTTGATCTCTTTTCAAATCCCAGTGAAAATTCGGAACATCACAGTTCATCGGTGCATCATCGATGAAGGTGCATCCACATGCATTATGTCCAAATCTGTATGGCAGAAACTTGGTTCCCCTAAACTCATACCCTCTGCCATTACCTTATGAGCTTATGACAGATGACCATCCTCTCCTAAAGGGCTCTTCCAAAATGTCCCTGTAGAACTCGGGGGCAAGACTATTCTCATTGACATTGAAGTTATCGACGCCCCACTTGATTATAATATCCTATTCGGTCATAGCTACATGTATGCTATGAAGGCAGTTGCCTCTTCCATCTTTCGAACAATGATGTTCCCCCACAATGGGAAGATCGTTACCATTGACCAAGTCTCACATTACGACCCTAACCCTTCTGCCAACATCAATAACATTCTTCCTCTCATCCACACGATCCATGACGCATACCCACTCATAGAAATGGGTCCTGGAATTTTCAAAGATCCATCATTGTTAGGAACTTACCATGGAGCACCACCACTCCTTCATCCTTCCAATCAAGTATGCATCGTCTCATCCAACGAATCTGACATAGAACATACCCTTCCTCTTAGGGAGGCTTCTATCATATTTGACGTCCCACTAGTCGCAGAGCTCCCCCCTCACGAGCCTCCTGCAAACTCATCGACTCCACCAGTCCATGATTTCACCTCTCCCCAAGGCCATATCCCAGTTTGGGAGACACTTCCCCAAGGCATTAACCAAATCCCCTTCTTTTACCCTCCACCTGGCATACAAGCTTTCCAAGTATTCGCAACGCTCACCGTCCCTAATATGGTATTAGCAATTCTAGTTTTGTATTTACATCGACCAGATATGGTCCCTCGACCATCCCTTCCCCCCGAAACAGAAGGAATCCCAATGACGATTCCCATACTCACTCCCACCATACCCTTTTCACCCCCACTCACTACTCTCCCTGCCACAGCTGGGGGAAGAAGAAAGAAGAAGGAGCCCACAACTCCACTTCCCTTGCACATCCAACCCCCTTGCGCACTATGTGAGAAATATGGACACCAAACCAACAACTTCCCATCTCTACCGGAGTTATGGAACTTGATTCCACTCAATCAAACACCATCAACACTCGCTACCATAGTAAGTATTGCCATTACCGCCCCTCACTCAAGTGGTAAAGGGCTGCGAACCAAATTCGCTTGCGCTATATGTTCAGAATATGGCCATTATACACACCATTGCCCAATACTGCCATGCTTTTGGCAGACATTAGCCGCAGTACACCAAAGCTTCCAGAGAGAACCCAGTCCATCTACGTCATCCCTACCAAAAATCACTGACATCCATTATGTCACAACTTCAGTCAATGAACGTATGAGATGCCCTTTCTCTCTATGTGAATCCTTAGATCATTTTACATACTGGTGTCCTATGATCATTGAATATAGGAAACGCCAATTGACCCTGCTTCAAAGACCCACATAATCGATGGTTGACCTTACCTCGTCACTAGAGATTCTTCATCTCATTTCTCCCAAACTCGAGGCCCTCCCAACACCTCCATGGTTCTTGGAGGACTTATCCGAGGATTCACCCCCAAATCCCCCCAATTCTCTCGCTCATTTCCCTACAAAAATTTTACATCCCACTACCACGGGTACTCATCAGTACTTTGATATTTGGTTTATGTCGAGCAAACCATTGCAATTTCCTTGTGTCATTCCCCCTGCTTCTTCATCGCCAGGGGGCAACCACATGACAAMAATCACCGATATCACTCTTCACGACCCCTTGTATTCCCGCCAATTCCATTGTGAYAAGGAAATACTAGAAGAGTTAAACAACCCTGACTACCCATGGGATGTGCTACACCACCGAGCACTCTTCTTTCCACAGGAATCCTCCACGCCTCCTAASCAACACCCCATATACACGGTCAAAACCAAGGATTTTATCCCATCAGGACATATCGACTGGTTCAACAACCCCATTCCTGCCCTGTATGCTTTTGAAGAAGGCAACATGGCCAACATTTCCCCGACCATCAAAATCGACATTTCCATCAAAAATGACATCGTCAAGGAAATCRCCATTGGAGCCGCTTGCACTCCTTAAGAAATCACCGCCTATAAAACCCTCTTCCAGGAATATYAGGATGTTTTTTCCTGGTCATACACAGAAATGCCCGGCCTTGATCCCTCTATCGTCGAACATCGCATCGACACCTGGCCCAACATTACACCAGTTCGTAAAAAAAAATGACCGCTACACCCATCCAAATCAGCGGCCATCAAAGCCGAAATTGACAAATTATGCGCGGCTGGGTTCATCTACCCCATTGCCTATACCTCATGGGTTTCCAACCCTGTACCCGTTAATAAAAAATAGGGCACTATCTGTGTATGCACAGACTTTCACGATCTCAATCACGCATGTCCCAAAGAAAACTTTCCAACGCCTTTCATCGATCAAATTATCGACGACTGCGCAGGCCACGAGGCTCTATCCTTCATGGACGGTTTCTCTGGTTATAATCAAATCCAAATTCACCCAGCCGATCAATACAAAACTGCATTCACTACCCCTTGGGGTACTTTCACATATCGTGTCATGCCTTTTGTCTTAAGGAATGTTGGCACAACTTTCCAACAGGCTATGACATACATTTTTCACGATCTAGCTCATATCATCCTTGCATACTTGGATGACCTCACAACTCGATCCAAGAAAAGCACCCAACATCTTGATGATTTACAGATCATCTTCCAACGATGCCGTTAGTACAACATCCGCTTGAATCCCCTCAAGTGCATATTCTGTGTCACTGTGGGCTGCCTCCTCATATTCATCATTTCCCAAAGAGGTATTACCGTGGACCCCCTCAAAGTCCAAGCTATCACCGAAATTCCACCTCCTCGGAATTTACGTCAACTCCAGAGCCTACAAGGCAAGGCTAACTTTCTACGGTGATTTGTCCTAGACTACGCCACTCATGCACATGGTTTCCCTCACTTACTATGCCATGACATCCCATTTTACTGGGATGAACATGCACAAAAGTCATTTGACAATCTTAAAATGGCGCTCTCCAATGCCCCTTTAATTAGTGCACCCGACTACAATCGCAACTATATCCTCTACATATCAGCATCAACTGTCTTAGTAGCAGGAGTTCTCGTTCAAATCGGTGATGAAGATCGTGAGAATGTCATTTATTACGTTAGTAAAAACCTCTCAGGACAACCCTTGAAGTATAAACACAAAGAGAAACTAGCCCTTGTAGTCATCCTCGCAGTCTAGAAACTGCGTCATTACATTCTGCTTCGCACGACTAAGGTTGTAGCAGATTCCAACCCTATGCAATACTTTCTTAGTTGTCAAAAAATTAATGGAAAATTTTCCCGATGGATCGTTATCCTTCAGGAGTATGATCTTGAATTCTCAAAACCCAAGAGAAAGAAATCCCTCATCCTCGCCGAACTTGTCACGACCTTCCCCTCTGACACTACCAGTGCACCCGTCAATACCGACTTTCCCGACGAACACCTTTTTTACATCACTTCAGATGATCCTTGGTACGATGACCTCCTCATGTACCTCTGAACTCAAAAGTTTGGTAACCACCTTTCACAAGATGATCGTCGTCGTATTCGCCACTAGGCCCCCCACTACCTCCTCATCGGAGACATCTTATACTGGCGAGGGGTCGAAACCATTCTTCGTCGATGCCTAACCATTGACAAGGCTGATCGAGTCTTGAATGACTGCCATAGTGACGCATGTGGGGGCCATCTTTCCGGAATGTCCACTTCTTAGAAGATCATCCGAGCAGGTTACTTTTGGCCTACCTTGTTTCATGATTGCATTCATGCTGTGAAACGATGCGAGAAATGTCAGCTTTACTCCAACAAAGCCTGAGCACCACTTGCTCTTCTTCATCTAGTCATCACTGCCGACCCTTTTTGTAAATGGGGCATCGTCTTCATGACTTGTAATCCTTCCTCCAACAATGGACACAAATACATTGTTGTCGCAGTCGATTACTTCACCAAATGGGCGGAAGCTATGCCCACCTTCAACAATACCGCTGACACTGCAGCGCGTTTTTTCTTTAACCACGTCATATCCCACTTTGGAGTACCACTCCAACTAGTTTCTGATCACAGGAAACACTTTGNTCCACTTCTTAGAATATCATCCGAGCAGGTTACTTTTGGCCTACCTTGTTTCATGATTGCATTCATGCTGTGAAACGATGCGAGAAATGTCAGCTTTACTCCAACAAAGCCTGAGCACCACCTGCTCTTCTTCATCTAGTCATCACTGCCGACCCTTTTTGTAAATGGGGCATCGTCTTCATGACTTGTAATCCTTCCTCCAACAATGGACACAAATACATTGTTGTCGCAGTCGATTACTTCACCAAATGGGCGGAAGCTATGCCCACCTTCAACAATACCACTGACACTGCAGCGCGTTTTTTCTTTAACCACGTCATATCCCACTTTGGAGTACCACTCCAACTAGTTTCTGATCACAGGAAACACTTTGAGAATGAGATTTTTGTCAAACTCTCATCTCGGTTAGGATTCTCCCATGAGTTTTCCTCACCATATTACCCTCAGTCTAATGGACAGGTCGAAGTAGTTAACAAGGTCCTCAAGACCATGTTACAACGCACAGTTAATAAACATAAGACCAATTGACATCATATGTTATTTTCCATGCTATGGGCTTACCGTACGACTGTGAAAACAACCACTGGTTTCACACCTTTTCATCTAGTCCATGGGGTTGAGGCCACTCTTCCCATCGAGTGCGAAATTCCCACCTTACGCACCGCAATTGAGTTATTACTCGACACTGCTCCAATGGAGCAGCACTTGCTGAACTTAGATTCCTTGGATGAAGATCGTCGATCTTCATTACAGAACAATGAGGTAGCTAAAAAATGATCAAAGGCCATCTTTGATTGACATGTCAACCTTCACTCATTTCACGAAGGCGACCTCGTCCTTGCTTACGATATCGCTCACGATACCTTTAGTCATGGAAAATTCGAGTCACTATGGCATGGCCCATACATTATCCAACATTGTCTCACCAAAGGCGCATACATCCTGGCCTCTCCCAAAGGCCTCTCTCTCAAAGAACCCGTCAACAGGTTATACTTAAAGAAATTTTATGCCTAAGCATAGCAGTTCTACTTTAGGTTATTTCTTTTATAGTGTTTTTAATCTTTTTCCATCCCTCACGTCTAAACTATCATTGGTGCTATTGACAAATGCTTCCTCCACCGGCCTACCACATCGGTTACGCCGACGACGCTAGCCATTGGACACAAAATCTCACTTCGGCATCTTGGGCCCTCTATACCCCCTCACATGAAATGCTCCATTCAAGCGGCATATGCTTGGGTTTAGCCACCAACAACCAAGCCGAATACACTGCTGTCATTGGCCTCCTTGCCGATGCCCAGCATCATCGTATTCGTCACCTTAGCGTCTTTCTCAACTCTCAATTAGTCGTTCTCCAGCTCAACAATGTGTACCGCGTACGCGATCCTTGCCTCTTTCGCAAATACCTGTAGGTTAGACTTTTATCTCGACATTTTGATTCCATTACCTTTACACATATTCCGAGACAATTTAATCAAATTATACATAACTTAGCTAATATTGTGTTAGATTGACATATATCACATCAAGATACCTCTACACATACATAAAGATATCAACAAACCTGTCACAACATATATAGATTAGACATCATCAACACATTAACAAAACACATGTAAACATCACATAGATCTCAAAACATATACTCATGTATATATAAGATGGTCCACAGTGCCATCCAAATGTTTACATACAAAAATACAAGTATCCGCAGGCTAGTGAAGCACCTCGGTACAAAATGGGCTCACTAGCCTATATACAAAAATAAAAAAATACATAGAGCACCACTCAAGGTGCCTCTAGAGCACCACCTCCTGCCCCTCCCTCAGGCGGTGGTCCCCCACCCACTACTGGTCCCTCCTGACCGAGAGGTAACCGTTCGGTCATAGAAACACCTGCTACTGCTTCTCATCGTACCACGACCCGCCACGATGGTGGAATCCCCACACACTACTCCAGGATTCCCTCATCTTGGATACGTGACCACATGCCCTCAGGCATGCCCTATAGCATCGCCTCCAGGCGACGGCTTATATCCTCAAAATCTACTCCGACATTCGTCGGAGGAGCATGTGATGGCCCGACACCTGGGTCATCAAACTGACATCTCCTTGCTGCTCTCTCAGGCTCAGCTGGTCTCGCCTCAGCGTCCTCATGCTGATGTTTCTCTCCTACCCGCGGCCCTCCCCGCGGCTATCTCCCCGGCTCCTGGCGAGCCGATGCCCTCCGAAACTCAACCTCATGCCCACGAGGTGCCACATCTGCACATACAAACAAACAATAGATAGTATCAACATCTATACCGAATACACATGTCATGCTATCTCAGAAACAAACAGTATATATCAAACTCATGAAACATACCTCGATGATCAAAAACCTCCCCTGGAGGTAACACCATCTCCGGATCATCCCGAAAGTCCACACCAGCATATGGGAGCTGCAAAATCACCTGCGGCATCTTCCACCACACCTGTGCCACCTCAGCCATAAAGAAGTGGCCGCGATCACCACCACTATGGCAAAGAAAAATAGTTGACCACCGCCTCAGTCGCGGCTCTCACGCCCGAGGAGCGCCCAATAAAATCCTAGGGAGAAACATAGGCACCCTCTCCAAAAACCAGGCCACTAGGATGGACCCAAAGGCAAACTCTCCTGTGTCAGTGGACCGACAATGGTCCAGCTTCCCTACCATCCTGACATGCAGCGTAAGCCCCCAGGCGAAGTGCTCACCATCCAGTACCCTCTCCATCACACTTAGCTGACCACCACTGATCCGCTGAGTCGTAAGGGACCCATACACCCTCACTATCATCGCTGCTATACAACAATACGCTAGAGCATCCATCGCCCCAATGCTCACGACAGAGCCCAACATAAAATTCACCCTGGAACAGTATCTCTGGCCCACTGTCACTAGCGCCACGTYAGCAGGTAGTACCGGCTYCGTTGGTAGGGGCGTTCCCCGAAACAGGAGCCCAATCAAAAAATATATGTCCTCCACCGCAGTGAAGGCAATCTGCTCTCCCTGCACCATGAAACAATGTAGGTCCAGAATCCACATCCGGATAAGGAACTGCAGGAGATACTCCTGCGCCCGTATCAACGGGCACTCAAAGAACTTCAGCAACCAAYAGGCTGTCAAAGTCACACAAACCCCCGGATCCTCAATCGCCATGACATCTCTCAGCTGGGACCAATCTTGCTCTCGCCACCCAACCGACATCGTGCAAAAAGATCACCTGTAGCCACATAAAATAGTCCTAGGTCAGCCACCTTGACCATCAAAAACATTAAAAAGATAAATTTTACACCCGTTAACCTTGCCTCCAAGGCGCGGCTATTTAACCCACAGGTGCGCACCCATGCGCACCTGTTCACCCCATAGGCGTGCTTGTATGCACGCCTGTTCACTCCATAGGCRCGCTTGAGTGYGTTCCTGTCCATCCGATAGGCGCGCATGTGTGCGTGCCTGCTCAGCCTACAGAGGCGCTTCTATGCGCCCCTGTCATGAACACAGGCGTGCATCAAAGAGCGCATGTCCACCACACAGCCACGCACACATGCACGACTGTGTAGCCAACATGAGCGAACATAATGTGCACCTTTTCCCCCCTTACAGGTGCCCCCATGTGCACCTATCCGGTGGGCAGGCGTGCACTTGTGCACGCATACTTCTGGATCGCCCGCGCACGTGGGGGCCCACACCCATAAAACCCCTTGTACGACCCTCCGTACAGGCCATGTCCAAAAATGGAAACCCTAATTCTATGCAGGATGATCAGACTATTAACCTGAAGCTCGCTGGTCCTCGATCGGATGCCTCATCCTCCCATAATCTCCAAATCTCCTCTGAATACTTCTTGTCCAATCACTATAGCAGCAAGTACAAAATGAGGTGGAAATGTGGGCTCTACAGCTATATATAGGCCTTTTCGCCAAAATTCCACTCACCATTCCGGGAGCTCCAGGTGTCCATTCCTCGATCCATCTTTAGCCATGAGATCAACATCCCGTCATCTACATCATGACAGTCCCCGAGCCACTTTTCATTCTGAGCCCCTGAGGTGCCATTTTTTTTTCATACCCCGAACAGGTACGCATGCTCATATTCAGAATTATCAAATCAATACTTGTATGTTCGGTTCTCTTCAGATATTGTTCACGTCGGGTATTTGGTTTTCATGTGTGTAGGTACTTGGTCATCATACATCAATGCAACCCCTTCAGGTATATACTCAGCACTAGCATGTAGTCTTTCCCTCTGAATCTCACTTGCATCTCCAGTCACACCCTCTGACATTTTCCTCTAGGATCCCCATCTCCGGCTCTGCAGTACCAGCACCTCCATTTGCATCTTCGGTACTATCACCTGGTAGCACTCTTACCCACATGAGTTGTCCCATTCATAGCACCCTTTTGTGCCTTTGACACTCATGCTATTTTTCCAAACCCTTTAGAGATGGGAGTATCGATAGTCTTACATCATGTTGCGAATCAGCCACATACTCCTTCTCCTCGTTTTTCTAGCTTTCCCTCGGACTCCCAGATTATCTCTTCAAGGTTCTTTTTTTGACTGCACCTCCGTAGTATCATGAACCCTCCATTTCATCCACAATCAGTTTTCCCCTCTGCAAATTTCCCTTCATTTCACCTACATCATACAGAAACTCACCCATGGGGCCCCCCACCCTCCACCAGTTCTCCCAACAAATCGCGCCCTACCCGGGCCAACCATATTACATCGGGGCACCCGTTTCTATATTTGTACACTCATCCCACAATTATTGTTTATTTATTGTACAAACGCCTTTAATTCTCGCATTTCCATACCTTTTTGTCGTCACCTTTGGCGGCCTTCTTCCCTTTTTTGGAAAACACAACCCATGTCACCCTTGGTTGGGGCACTACTTATCATCTACCCTTGACGACATCATCCATATATCTAGAATATCCCATAGACCACTTACCTCTACCCTCTGAGTTTGTTCACTTTGTCCCGCCTCTGGCACAACTTATCCCCTGTCTTGTTGTCCCCCTGACACTTGACCTTGTTGAACGGTTCCGACCACTTTTACCTCACATATAAACCAACCAAGGGTGGTCTCGAGTCTTCCTACATCTTGACTTCGTCCATGTACCTCCTCCAATTCCTAACCTCACCTAGTAGATTTCACGAAGCCCTTTGCTTCTGGGAGTCGCGTCCCCCTTTTGTCGACATCAACACAGTTTTCCAGAAGGGTGACAGTATCTTGACTCTCATTACCTTTCTCATGAGAGCTCTCAGATGGCACAGGGAGTACCACAATGGCTCCCTACTGTCATTGACCCCCATAACATTGGACGTCAACACTTTCTCATGTTACGGTGGGTCTTACTTTGTGACTATTGCAGTTACTTCTTATATTCGCCGAAGACCTCTGAACTTGGCTAGGCTATCAATGCCTATAGAATCCGTGATAATTTTTATAGATATCGCTGCCTACTATTCAGAGTATGTTCCTCCACAGAATTGTCTTCTGCCTTTATCACGACCACCCCTGAGGGCGCTGCAGTTGTCTACATCAACACTTCATTCCTTTTTTGAGTTACATGACATGAGCATGGGGCATGCCCACTTCGTTTGTACATAGTTTATTTTTACACACCTTCTGGAAGGTTGGGTTCTACAGGTTCCCTTCTCCCTCCAACAGGTAACTCTTGACAAACCCACTATTTCTCTCTCTTACAACAACACTCTCAGTAGAAGAAACATTGATGGATTTCGGCTATACGTATGCTCCTAACCTCATCCATCAGGGGGCATCTTTTATCACTGAAATTTCATCCGCAAATGGTTACAAGAATTCTGCATCGTCAAACAGTTATGAGGTCACCCATGGACCAGAATTACCATAAAATCATTTCCAAAGGGTAAAAAATATACAACTAGTGCAAAAATTAAAAGGCGCTATGAAGACACAGGGCACGCACACACATGTGCAAAACATAAATGCAAGAATCTCGCACATGCGCACGATGCGCGACTGTTGTCGCAAAAATCCGCATACCTGAGAAACAATGCATTTATGAGAGTGGTTGGCCTCCCACCCACTTATGGTTCAACTTCCAAGTTGATTTGACACTCAAATTTGGACTGGATTCGATTGGGTGGTTGGTCAAAGACCTAGAAATGCCCTAATTAGCCTCTTTACACACTACAAACTAGTTGGACAATACCTCAAAGGAATGCTATAAAAAGGCCATGGATACACTTCATTTTTCAAGGAATTCATAGCAAAGTTATGCTCCCATTATTCTCTTGAGGAATCCTCTATCCTTACCAAGAGTATACTTGCATCATTGCATTGGGCAATCCATCTCACCTCTTGAGTGGATTAGCAAAGAATTCTTTCACCATTTTCGTTTTCATTTTCAAAGTTGTAAGAAGAGCTTATTTGTGGGGGTCCAAGAGCCCTCCCTTGGAGGAAGAAGGGACTCATAGTCCTGTTTCTTCTCGGCGTTTTCTTTCACTACTATCAGCCTTATCATTGGTGACATGGGTCTAATTGTTTCTTTTGTCCTTATGTCCCTATGCTCATTAATTTAGTTGTTGTGTTATTTCTTAGTTTATTTCTTAGTTGTTCTTTTATATTTCTTTCTCTAACCCTTTTCCTTACAGCTGTCCTGCTTAGCAAACCCAACTAAGCTTGCAAGCACCTCTATTTTTCTCACTAAGGTGACGAAAGAGACACAACAACCACTTTTCGGAACCCACCTCTCGTTAAAGTTCAGATGGTAGGGGGGTCTGAAATAATAGATTAACCGTTGATTTGATTGCTTTTGTTGGGATGTGTGAGTGTATACAGTACAAGAGTGGGGATTTAGACTTAGTATATAGTGTATTATTTAGGTTTTGTTGTATTATTTAATTTTTATTTGTTTTGTTTTTTACATGTTTTGTCGTTTCTTTGTTTTATTTATTTGTTTTTATTTTTTATTTATTTATGGTTTGTTTCTTGTTTTATTTTTAATGATTTAATCTTTTTATTATTGTTTTGTTTGATATGCATTCTTTATTATTTGTATTTTTTATTTTATTTTGTTTTACGTTTTATTTTTTATTTTTTGTTTTAGTTTTAATGTTTTGTTTTTATCGTTTTCATTTTGACTTTTTATTTGTTTTAATTTTGTTTTTATTTTTTATAAAGTTTGTTTATTTAATTTGTTTAGTTTATTAATTATGTTTCTAATTTTAGTTTGATTATTTTTAATTTTTAATTTTTAATTTTTAATTTTTAATTTTTATAATGTTTTAATAATTATTAAGTTCTTATTCAAAATTAATTATTTTAATTTATTATTAAAACTATTATTATTACACTAACTTAACTATTAATCTAAATATACTAACCTAATTACTAATTATTAACAATATTAACCTAACTAATTAATTTTAATTATTAATTATCCTAAGGTTATCTAACTTTGTTTATGCAGGATGAGTGGTGGGTTAGATATGGCCAATAAGATAAATGGACAGGGGAGTGAGTGGCGTAGAGGTGAATGAAGGATTGGAAAAAATGGATGGAGGATAAAAGTCATTCGAGGAAACCAGACAAGCCAGGAGCTTTTGTCATGAGAGAAACAACAGATAGCAACTGAATAATTAGACTTCCTATAATTTATAGGACCCCAACAGTCTCAACCACATTTGGTGCATTTATAAGGAAAATACCATCATGAGTAATATTAGGTTGAGGTACCAAGAGTCCTCGAGCTCCTTAGCATTCAAGACTGATACCCTAAGTGCTTCCGTGTCTGCTCATACATGGGAAACCACACTTAAGTGGCACCTCTTTCTCACTTGGAACCAATTTCTACTTAGCTTGATCAAGGCCTATAAAAGGAGGCCACGGGTATGCATAAAAATAGAGAAACAAAATCATTTTATGTTGTTTTAATGATTTTGGAGAATCCTCTTTCCCAAGGTCTCATTCCTACATCCATAACACCAAGATTGTGCATTGAACCCTTCCCCTTGGAGAGCTTTGTTCACCTTATTATTCAATTAGTGAGAGAAAAAGGTTCCAAGGGACATAAAAGGACCCTCCCAAGGAAGAGAAGGAGAGCCCATTTGATCATCCCAATCATCTATGGTTATCACATGGATCCTCATGGTTGAGGAGAAATGAATTTTTGAAGATGACAAAGTGAATTGAAGAAAGAAGTACATGTAGGCCCTGAAGATAATTAAAGAAAAGAATTACAAAATAAGAAAGTGTCAGGTCAGTCCTAATGTCAAAAGGAAGTGACATAAATGGTATAAATAAATATCATTATACATTCATTTTATACACAAGTCGAATTTCAGAGGAAATCAGAAGTAAAGAAGGCCGGATTTCAAGGGAGGATGAAGTCTTTTGGTGATGTGTTCTAAGGTATGTTATTTTCAGCTCATCTTACCTTTTTTGCTATAAATTTTTTTCTAGAACGATTCAGATGGTGAAATTACTATGGTATTGAGAAGATATATCAAGGTACCTGTGGTAAAAAGTTCAGGTCTTGATTCACTATAATTATGGAGATACACTCTGTGGAATATAGGGTTTGTGAGCAGTCCTGAAGATGGTTAATAAACAGGTGTTCCAGGTAAAACAATCATAACTTCTTCATCGAGAATCCAAATGACGTGGGACAAATTTCATTGGAAATAGTACAGACTTTAGTTTCTTGTGTGAGAGTTTCAGAATCTGATGTTAAATATTGAGCATGGGGAATTCTATACAAGTTCAGTCTCCTGAATAAACCATAATTGAACAAGGTCTACCATTCTCTCTATAACTTCTTTTTGGAGAGGATTCAAGGAGTGAAACTTGAAGAAGTTTCAGAGAATAAATTGAATAATATATATATAGGATCAGAGTATTCCAAGAATTGAATAATTGTAGAAATTGAATAAGTCTTAGGAAGCATTATCAGGTTCTATGTGATGGTTGGTTGATGGTGATAATTTAATGTGAAGTTTTATTATCTCTAGTATATTCTTGGGTGGAAGGAAGGGGAAAGGATGGAGAGTTAAAATCTCTCTTGATG
>JASDQU010308738.1:48342-58844 GCA_032191745.1 Picea mariana
CATTTCTCATTGGATATAATTGAATGGTTTAAGTATAAGTTGAAAAAGGTTTTAAATTGTACTTGATACTGATTCACCTCCCTCTCAGTATCAACAATTGGTATCAGAGCGGTTTTCCTTCAGTACAGTTTAACCACTGGAAGGAAGATCCTAAGAAGAAATGGAAGACAAAATTCCAAATGGGATTCCACCATTTGATGGAAGAAATATTTAATACTGGAGTAATAGAATGGAAACTTACTTGAAATCTCTTGGGGTAGATGTTTGGTTCTTAGTTGCTTCAGGATACAATGCTTTGAAGAAACCAAATACTGCAGCTCAGAAGGAAGCAAAAAGGAACAACAAATTGGAAATAGATACCATCCTGAATGGATTGACAGATTCAGTGAAATCCAAGGTGGGATCATGTGCATCATCAAAAGATATTTGGGACAAGCTACAAGGCCTTTATGTAAGGGAAGAAGAAGAAGACGAAGAAGAAGAAGTTGAAGCAAATTACAACATCTCAGATTTCAAAGAAGAAAATAGAGGTCAGTTCTTTTGCTTTAATTTTGAAGGAGTAGGTCATGTTGAATTTGAATGTCCTCATCCAAGTATTGAAATAAATGACATTGAAGAAGAAAATTCCAATGAAGAAGAAGAAAATCATGAAGAAAAAATTATTCAACAAGAAGACGAGAATCTTAAAAAATTGAAGCATGTTGAGATTGAAAATAGCAAGCTTAAAGACATGCAAAGAAAACTAAGAAGTGAATTGGGTAGTTGTGAAAAGACTGTTTTAATATTGAAGAAACAATTAGAAGATTTTGAGAAACTAAGAGAAGAAACCATTTCCTTGAAAAGTCTACTGGAAGAAGAAAGAAGAATAGGAGATGTAAGGAATGTCCAAATGATAAAGAAAGAAGAAGATTGTGAGAAACTTCAACAAGAAGTTGTCTCATTGAGGAAGAGCTTAATAAACTCTCAAGTGCCAAAAGACTTAACACATCTTGGATGCATGGGTGAAACTTCATATAAAGAAGATGAAAATACCAACAAGAAGGTTGAATAAAGAGCTACACAGACAGTTGATGAGAAGTGGACCATGATACCAGAAAGAAAGAATGATTACAAAAGAGATGAATATCAAAGAAGACCTGCTACCTTCAAGAATCAAAGAAGCTTCAATCAGTATGAAGGAAACTACAGAAGAATAGATCATAAAACTAGATGGAATACATCACAAAGAAGCCCACTTACTTCAAGGTATCAAAATTTCTTTCTTGGTCATTGTTATACTTGCAAAAATTTTGGACATAAGGAAATTAATTGCAGAATCAATGAAAGGAACACATATGCAAGAAACATGAATGGTGTAAATAGAAGATATGGAAATAATCATGGATTTGTCAACATAAGTTATAATTCATTTTCCCCATTGATGGACAAAAATATTGCATGCTACAAATGTAATTATCTTGGTCACAAAGCACGAGATTGCAGATATATGAATGAAAATGTCCCTATGCCAACCACAGTATGGAGAAGGAAAGAGATTCCAAACAATGAAGATTATCGAATAGCATTGACCGCTGAAGAATGTAAAGAAGAAGATGGATGGTACATAGACAATGGATGTTCTTCACACATGACCGGGGATCAAGACAAATTCATCAGCTGGAAGAGAAAGGGTGGATATGTTGCATTTGGAGATGACTCATCTGCCAAAATACTTGGAGAAGGTGTAGTAGAACTTGGAATAAAAAATGTAAAAGAAAAGACTGTCCTATTGGTTGAAGACTTGAAGCATAATCTACTCAGTGTTAGTAAAATGTGTGATCAAGGATACACTCTTACGTTTGACTCCCGAAAATGTAAAATCAGAGAAAATAACTTAGGAAGATTGGTTGCAACTACAACAAGAAGACCGAACAACATATACATTCTAGATGTGAAGAAGAGAGAGAAGATAAAAACCACACAAACTTATTCCAAGGAAGAAAAAGTCCCAAAGACCAAAAATAAGGATGAAGTATTATTGAGTGCCATATGTTCAGGGGGAGCAACCCCAAAGAAGAGAGTTACCTTTTGCCATTAAAATCAGGGGGAGAAGCCCTGCCCTTTTCCATTGATGTCAAAGGGGGAGAGAAATAGGGATCATGATGATAGGGGGAGCATGAGTGTTTCCATCAATGACAAAGGGGGAGATTGTTGGAATATTGGTTGTTGTCATTGATGTCAACCCTAGTTATGGGTTTTGGACCGCAAGATTGATGAAGGTATTTGGACATGAAGGAAAATGAACATGTAGATACAAGACCCATGGATGGATAGTATACATCATTTTGTTTCCGGTGGTATGTGTCACATCACGGGGATCCTCATGGTTGAGGAGAAATGAATTTTTGAAGATGACAAAGTGAATTGAAGAAGGAGGTACATGTAGGCCCTGAAGATAATTAAAGAAAAGAATTACAAAATAAGAAAGTGTCAGGTCGGACCTAATGTCAAAATGAAGTGACATAAATGGTATAAATAAATATCATTATACATTCATTTTATACACAAGTCGAATTTTAGAGGAAATCATAAGTAAAGAAATCCTGATTTCAAGGGAGGATGAAGTCTTTTGGTGATGTGTTCTAAGGTATGTTATTTTCAGGTCATCTTACCATTTTTGCTATAAATTTTTTTCTAGAACGATTCAGATGGTGAAATTGCTATGGTATTGAGAAGACATATCAAGGTACCTATGGTAAAAATTTCATCTCTTGATTCTCTATAATTATATAGATACACTCTGTGGAATATAGGGTTTGTGACCAGTCCTGAAGCTGGTCAATAAACATGTGTTCCGGGTAAAACAGTCATAACTTCTTCATCGAGAATCCAAATGACATGGGAATAATTTCATTGGAAATAGTACGGACTTTAGTTTCTTGTGTGAGAGTTTTAGAATCTGATGTTAAATATTGAGCGCGTGGAATTCTGTACAAGTTCGGTCTCCTGAATAAACCAAAATTGAACAAGGTCTACCATTCTCTCTATAAATTCTTTTTGGGGAGGATTCAAGGAGTGAAACTTGGAGAATTTTCAGAGAATAAATTGAATAATATTATCTACAGGATCACAGTATTCCAAGAATTGAATAATTGTAGAAATTGAAGAAGTCTCAAGAAGCATTATCAGGTTCTATGTGATGGTTGGTTGATGGGGATAATTTAATGTGAAGCTTTATTATCTATCATATATTCTTGGGTGGAAGGAAGGGGCAAGGATGGAGAGTTCAAATCTCTATTGATATTGGAGGATTGTATCTTCCTCTTGGAGGTTTATCCCTCCCTTTACATTTGGAAGCTGTAGCTACCTTTGGAAGTCATTACTTCCCTTGAACAATAACTATCGATTATTTCTCATATATTGTGCATGGTGTATTGTGGTGTATTGGTGTAACTCTTATACTATTGTTAATTTCTCATTGGATATAATTGAATGGTTTAAGTATAAATTGAAAAGGGTTTTAAATTGTACTTGATACTAATTCACCCCCCTCTCAGTATCAACAATTAGTATTTTTCACACTTCACACTTGCACACCATTGCAATCACATGCATTAAGGTATCCAAACCTCACCTTTTTCAAAGTATGCTCTTCTCCTTGCACCCAAAAGAGATATAGGACAATAAGAATGGACAAGAAGTCCTCAATATCCTTCATTCAAACCCTTAAGAAAACGAGTTGGTCCATGACCCCAATACTAAAATTTTAAAAACACAACTCTAAAATAACCTACGAAAATGCTCCCTTGTGAGGTCACAAAACAAAATTGTAGTTCAAGTTAGTATTTTGGGGGTAACCATAAATAACCCCTCATTAACCCTTTTCATTTGAAGCATAATAGTTGATTGTTTAAGGTACTTAAATCCTTCATTTCAAGTGTTCTTCACCAAGGACGGAGATACCAATGAAGGGGAAAAGGATTAGGTCTAGTTTTTCCACGTGATACTTCTTGAGGCACCTAGCTCTTGTGAGGTTTCTCGGCCCGTGACCACTTTTCAATCCTGAGAGTCCCTTGCTTTCATTTGAAGGAGGTAACCTAGTGGCCAACAAAATAGGATTTTTACAGAGTTAGCATTTGTGGGCTACAACCACACTTAGGCCATATTTTGAATGACTATTGGAAAATATCACCAGTTCCTCTAGGATATGCACTCTTTACCCCTCATTATAAATGATGTTTCATACCTTCACTAGCTTTTCTTTGAGTCATTTCATGCCCCATTTTCAAAAACTATTGAAAGGTATAGTGACTTTGAGAGGAAGGAATCCATGTCTTGAGGATACATGCTTTTAATTTTTATTCCCCCACATGCAAAATATCCCATCCTACCTAAAAATTTTACTTTAAGGTGATATTGGTATGTTTGTTGTATCCATTTGATACTTATTGCATTCAAATTTATTATTTGATAAAGTAGGATATATTCATTTCAAAAAGCACCAGTTTGTACATTGTCTTTCACTTAAACAACTCACATACACATTTTCTAGTCTAGAACCATAGGGGATCCATTACCTCCCCGAAATTCCAGACACCTACTCGACATCCCACTAGTGTTGAGGAGGTATATCCAATTTGAGTGATTTTCCCATTTGACCTCCCCACTCATCTTTGAGTACAAAAATGCTTGGTTCAACCTTTATTCAGCCCACCTTGCCAAGCACAACTTCCCAAAACAATATGTCCAGTAGCCCTTCCTCATTAGGAACCAACTCTCAACATTTAACCATAATGGTAGGACCACAAAACATACCATATATGTCTTTGTTGAATCTTCCCAATTCGACGAACCTCACCAATGATTCCATATTACATGATGCCACTTGTCCACCCACACCAACTAAGCTCCCCTAAAAAATTCTGAAGTTTGATGAGAATCCACGCAAAGGCCCGACCAACCATGTCACGAACTTCCATTTATGGTGCTCATCCAATAGCGTCACCGATGATTCCATCTAGCTATGACTATTCCAATGAACCATAATTGTTATCATTGTGAAATGGTATGTAGACGAAATATAAGGGTCCCATGTAATGTTCACCTCATTAGCCAAGGCTTTTTTATCATTTTTTCAGTTACTACTACGCCATGACATTGGTTTGGAAATCCTTTCGGATTTTTATCAAAATACTTCCACCCATATAGCAGACCACATCGACAAATGGCATCAAAGAAGGAGCTTGTGTAAAATTGACATCACCAAGGAACTACTCCTTGATTGGTTCCTCAAGTCTTTTCCTCCTCATTGCAAAAAATGTTTCAAAAACCATACCACAAAATTAAGAAGAGGTTATAACCAAATCCCAACACTTTAATTTGATTTACTCATAGTTTGGTTACCTTTATATGATGCTCCATGATGCTCTTATATTCCTAGCATTTGGTCAAGAAAAACATGGAACATCCCATTTAGTTGATGGACTGATTGGGTCCATGATCCACTTCACCCCATATGGTAGTCCTACACCTTTGTACAAGACCATTCAATACATTAACCCCTGCAGGGGAGCACCTTTCTACCTTCCTACCATGGGCACACCCTATGTACCCAATATCCCATTCCCCATCCCTTCTTTTCCAATAGCCAGGGGGAACCACCTTGCACATCTTGTGAATCCTTTACCCCATATAGGTATGTAGATTCACATTCATATGCATGGAAATTTGTGCAAACCAAGTTGTAGTGGAGAAATATCAACATCATAAAGTTCATATGGGACTCCCCAACAAAGTAACCCAAATTACCCATTCCCTGGTCCTCCACCACCCAATTTTATTCCGCCATAGGCCCAACAATAGGTTGGTGTTAATTTTTTCCAACCATCACTAGTAAAATAAGTTCAAGTATTTGAACAATTTAACATGGTTAACCCTACCACATGGTAGAACAATACAAAGAAAAAGGGAAAAAATAAACCCAAGGTCAACTAGGGACATGGGGGAAACCCCCAACAAAAAAGTACTCAAGTGGAAGGAAACCCTAATGATGGTAATTAGAACCAAAAAAATGGAAAAAAAAATGACCAACAATGTTAAGGGAAGAAAAAAAACCTTTGAACCAACTTCCCTTGCACATTATGTGGTGATTATGAACATTATATTGACCTCTTCCCCCAAATATCATATTTCAAAAGGATGAAGGAAACTATGAATACCCAAGGATATTTTTCCCCTCAGGGTACCCTGTAGGTTCAAAAAAATCCCCCTCAACCGCTACCACTAGCAGTATTACACAACCTCTTTCCTCAACAAGTTGTTATTGCTATGCGACAAGAGACTAGGCTCTCCACCTAGACAATGGGACAATACCCAACACTGAGACAAGCTCAACTCGACAAATATACCACTTGTAACATTCTCATGATGTATGAAGATATCCATCTTTAGAATCAAAACCATCAATATGTATGCCTCCTAAATTGCCTCCAACCACGCTGGATGCCACCCAATCACCAAAAAGTGCACCTTTGATGATCCCGTGTCCTAGTGGTGATCCTACTCCACAAGTATGATGAGCACCTTTATGACATACCACTCATAACCCACATGCATGGGAAACTCACAACTATAGAATTGTGGATGACTTGGCCCAGTCCCTTGCAACCATGTCCATACTCAAGGTCTTTCAAACTTGTCCTTCAAAAAGGAAATATTTGCTATCCACATTGGGAGAAAATGACCTTTTCGACTAGTGCCTTATTACTTTTGAATTGTATAATTTAGAACCTCGAATCCCCTCCTTATTTTATTTTCAAATCCCAATCACGGTTCAAAACATCACCATTCATTGATGCATTATTGATGAGGGATCATCTACATGCATTATGTATAAAAGAGTTTGGCAGAAGCTAGGATCCCCCAAGTTGACCCATTCTACTATTATGCTTTGGGCCTATGATGGATTAAAATCCCAATCAGAAGGTCTTTTTGAAAACGTCCCCACAGGGATAGTGGTAAAAATGGTCTTAATTGAAATCGAGGTCATTGATGCCCCCTTGGACTACAACATTCTTCTCAGACATGGATACATGTACATGATGAAGTTAGTTTCCTAGTTTGTATTTTGCACCATGATATTCCCCCAAAATAGGAAGGCTTTCACAGTTGACTATTTGACACATTATGAACCTCACCCCACTGTGAATTTAGATAATATCCTTCCCCTCATTGGGGCACAACCAAAATTTCCATGTTTCATGGAAATGGGTCCAAGGATATTCCAAGACCCCTCACTCCTTATCACATACTAGTGTGAACCACCATGCATGCCATTCTTGGAATCTACCTAAGTGTGCACTATCACTTCTATTACGATAGAACCAACTTATCAGCCTACCCTTGAGATACCACACATAAATGACCAACCCATGCCTTCACATGCCATTTCTCATCCCCTAACCGGATCTCATTCTTCTACCCACCACCAGGAGTTACAATGTACCAGGTTGCAACTATACTTACTCTTTCAAACATGGTACTAACCATACCTATTTTTTATCTTGACCCACCATCTATGGTACCGATGTCTTCACTTCCCCCTCAAATAGCTACATTATCCCTGTAGAACCTAGTTAACCCATTATTTCCACAACCTGGTCACACAGCTCGAGGAAAGAATATCAATAATAGGAGAAAGAATAAAAAGGATGGGGGTAATAATCATAAACCTCCTAGAGTACAACCCCCCTGAGTTCTTCTCAAAGCACATGGTAACCCAACAAATCCACATCCCACTCTTCCAAAGTTAGGGAACCTCATTAATCTACCTAGGGAAATATCATTGTTTCCCACCCTAGTAGGAATGTCCATAGAACCTGCAAAAGAGTCTTACCCCCCAAACAATAATATATTGTATACCAACTTCACATGTGATACACGTTCATAATATAGCCACTACACCCATCATAGTCCCGATATCCCCCACTTTCAAGACACACTAGCAATAGTCAGTAAAAAAACCATTCCAAAACCCCTCCGGTCAATATCAAAACCAATAATATCCACAAAGTCTGGTCCCTTTATCATTTATTACATTTCTTCTTCAATGAACGCACCTCGTACTTTCCCATGCAAACTATGCAGTTAATTATACTGCTTTACATATATGTGTCCTTTGATCATTGAGTACTGCACTCACCAAATGGTCTCCATTCAAAATATTTGGGAATCCCTCCATGCCACAGAGTCCCTTAGCATTCCATCCACCCCTTAGGGTGCCTCTCACTCACCCACCTAAGAGCAGGAATTAATAACTTCTTTCCCAACAACTTCCCTAGTATGGCCATGGTAGGAAGTGTTTCTTCCTGCCCCACCTAATTCCCTAGAAATCCTGTGGAAAGAAATCCTCCCTCTTCCTGGAGACCATGAAACATAGACATGTGTGGACGATTGTTACATATCCTCAATCATAGATTCATTAAATTCAATAGGACATTCAACACCTATCAGGGTCATTATTTGTCTCCCATCTATAGGAAGTATAAAAAAAATCATTCGGTCATAGGCCCATTCTATTTGTGCTACCTCGACATTTGTCAGTTCTTCGACACCTGATGCTATGTAACTATCATGTGAGATGTACAACCTCATTAATCAAAACCAACCCATTCATTCCTCTGAGAGTTCCATTTGTTCCCCTTCTTCCATTAATATGAAGACATTCTAGAGGCGATGGAGACACCTGATTACCCCTGGGACACAATGCACCACCAATCGTTCTTTCTCCCTCAAAATGATTTTCAACCTACCATCAACATCGATGTTTGTGCAGTTGAAACCAAAGACTTCATTCCTCTTGGGAATACATATTGGCTCAAAAAACCAATCCCCACCCCTGACAATTTTGAAGAAAGGAACATGGTCAACATTTCCTTGACCATCAAAACAAACATTTCCATAAAACTGGGAATCACTAAAGATATCATCCTCAATGCCACATACTCCTGAGAGGAAGTTCTTTCATACAAGGCTCTTTTTTAGGAGTTTTGGGACATTTTTTTTTGGTCATACACTGAAATGCCTTGTCTCGCCCCTACCATTGTTGAACATCATATCGACACATGGCCTAATGTTGCACCCATTCGCCAACAGTAGTGGCCCCTGCATCCTTCCAAAACAATGGCTATTAAAGAAAAAATTGACAAGCTTTCCAAAGGTGATTTCATTTACCCCATTTCTTGCACATCATGGGTCTCTAACCCTATTTTTGTCAATAAAAAACAGGGAACCATCCATGTATGTACAAAATTTATAGGCCTAAACCAAGGTTGTCCCAAGGACAAATTTCCCACTCCATTTATTGATCAAGTGATTAATGCTTGTGTCAGACATGAATCCTTGTCTTTTATGGATGGATTCTTTGGATACAACTAGATACATATTCGTCACATAGACCAATAAAAAACTGCATTCACTACACCATGAGGCACTTTTTCATATCATATCATGCCTTTTTTCCTCAAAAATTCTGGAGCCACTTTTCAATGGGAAATGAATTATATGTTTCATGATCTTTCCCATCTCATTCTTTCCTACTTGGACAAATTCACAACCCATTCGAAGAAATGATCCCAACATCTAGAAGATGTTTTCATCATATTTCAGAGATGTCACAAATTCGAAATTTGTTTGAATCCCCTCAAATGAATATTTTGTGTCATCGCTGGGAGTTTTATCAGATTGAACCCCCCTCCCAATACATTACACTACTTATAGAGTCTGCAAGGAAAAGCCAACTTTTTACGTTGCTTTTTCCTAGATTATGCAACTTGCGCCCATGGTTTCTTACGCCTCTTTTTCCAATACATCCCATTTCAATGGGATAACCAAGCTCAACAAGATTTAGAGGCATTAAAAACCTCTCTCTCAAAATCCCCTTTAATTAGTCACCTTGACTTCGACAAATATTACACCTTGTACCTTTTATCTTCTAAAGTATTAGTTACACGAGTCCTCGTTTAAAAAGGATAAAATGGGATAGAGAATATCATTTATTACATCAATAATAACTTGTCAAGCCCTTGTTTAGACTACAATCATGAAAAAAAGTTGGATGTGATGTGACCGTGGTTCATGTAGACTTCCAAAACATGTGTCATTTCATTTTTCTATCAGCAACAAAAGTTGTTGCAAACTCCAACCAATGCAATACTTGCTTAGTCGATGAAACATCAATGGGGAATATACCTGGTGGATCATAAATATTCAAGAGTTCAATCCAGAGTTCACCACTCCCAAAAGTAAGAAGGTACTCATCCTTCCAAAGTTCATCACTGATTTATCATCCGACATCAAAGATTCACTTGTGAACGAGAATTTACCTAATGGTTATCTGTTTTTCCTCTCATAAAATGACCCTTGGTATGGTGACATACTCACTTACCTTCACACCCAAAATTTTGGTTCGCATCTCTTTTGGGATGATCGTCGACATATCCGCCACTAAGCCCCCTAATATCTAC
>JASDQU010308738.1:58864-86748 GCA_032191745.1 Picea mariana
GACATCAAAGATTCACTTGTGAACGAGAATTTACCTAATGGTTATCTGTTTTTCCTCTCATAAAATGACCCTTGGTATGGTGACATACTCACTTACCTTCACACCCAAAATTTTGGTTCGCATCTCTTTTGGGATGATCGTCGACATATCCGCCACTAAGCCCCCTAATATCTACTCATTGAAGATGTTATATATCGAATGGGATTTAATACCATATTGCATCATTTCCTCACCCTTGACGAGGCAGAGTGAGTCCTTAATGACTTCCATAATGGTGCTTACGATGGGTATCTATCTGGTTTTTCCACCACCCAAAAATGTTTTAGAGCTGGATAGTTTTGGCCCACTTGATTTCATGACTACAGTCAAGCAGTCAAGCAATGTACCGAGTGGTAAATTTTTACACACAAAGCACAAACCCCATCGACTCCTTTACACCCAGTCATTATATCCGGTCCCTTCCGCAATAGGGCATCAAATTTATGAAGTGAAACCCCCATCTATAAATGGTCACAAGTACATAATTTTGGTTGTTTATTACTTCACAAAATGATTTGAACCCATACCCACTTTCAATAATATGATAGAAACAACAACCCACTTCTTTTTCAATCATGTCATCACTCACTTTGGGGTCCCCCAATAGTTTAAATACCTTTGGAAAGGCCCTCTTATCGTCAAACACTACCTCACCAAAGGGGCATAGATCCTTTCCCATCCTAAATGAAGCCTCCTTAAATACCCTGTCAATGGGTTATACTTGAAGAGGTTTTACCCTTAAGTAGCCATTCTACTTCATACCACCTTCATGCCCATATTTTTCTTGGTAAAACTGTTCATATGTTTTTCGATATTTTTCCTCCCACATCAAAATTTTTAACATTTCTGAACACTTGTCCTTTTTGATTTACCAGATGAATCATTCACCAACATATCACATCGATTATGTTGATGGTGCTAGTCAATGGACTCAGATTATCGCTTTGGAATCTTGGGCCATTTATTCACCTTCACATACACTACTTCACTCTAGTGGTGTATGCTTAGGTCTAGCTACAAATAACCAAGAAGAGTATGATGTCGTGATCATCCTTTTAGCTGATGCTTCTCACCTTCATGTTTACCACTTTAGCGTATTCTTGGGTTCCTAGCTTATCGTCTTGTAGTTGAAAAATGTTTACCATGTTTGTGATCCTTACATGTTTATAAAGTACATGCAAGTTCAACTTCTGTCAAGGAATTTTGAATTCGTCACATTCATGCATATTCATAGAAGTGAAAAACAATTCGTAGACCATATTGCGAATGAAATTCTAGACTAGCATTTGTCGCATTAATTAAACATTGTTTAGCATGATTTTTCTATCTAAACATGTGCATGTTTTTTCATCATCATATCACAAGCATGCATAAATACAATAGTAAAAAATACATAATCATATAATCATAAACAAAACATCACATCATCAAGTTACACCATCGTGATATATATTATTCCCATCTGAACTCTTAAACCCCATGGAGAACCTGATCAAAACATTGACGAAGGTATGCTGACTGTTACTGGAGCCTTTCCTCCCTCGTAGATGCTCCCCCGTCCCCTAGGTCCTTCTGTTGCTACTTTGTGGGTCTTTCATCCACATCCCTATGGCCTCATTTCCGTCCCACTATCATAGGATCTCCTCGTCTTGATGTTGGTGCACTCAATGATGCCGAGATGTCTCTCACCATAGGGACCTCTCAACCTCATGCTCCCACATTCACAAACACAAAAATATTACCCATTAGTAATATGTTAGATAATAAAAACCATGAACACAATAATCAAAGACAAAAATAACATGAAAAATCACATGAGTACTCAACTCATCAGTTGCAGTCCTCACTTGGGGGAAGGATCATGTCGAGGTTATGCCAGTAGTCCATACCAACATATGGGTACTCTAGAAATCTTTGGGAGATCCACCTCCAAATCCATCGATACTCGTCAGTAAAATATCACCCCAACAAACCACCTCCCTCTCAAATCAGTAGGTCTTCCCACTGTTGGATCCAAAGTTGGGTTGACCCATCCACCACTAAGTGGATCCATGGGCATAGAAGAAACACTTGTTCAAAAAAGAAACAACATAGAATGAATATTAAAGGAATGTGTCCCTAGAGGCTTTGAAAAAATTGTGTTATTTGCGAAAATATCACCTCCCTCATTAGGAAGGACCATGTGTAATGTCAAACCTAGAGAGCACACTCCACAATAATCATCTGGGTACTTATGATCCTCTAGGTACCCAAGGATCTGTAGATCCGAGTGACCACAATGGCCACCACCCAGGGAACCAAATCATGGATCCATGAGATATGGATAGAACCCCCATAATGGTATCATAATTGGTATAATACTAGTTATCTAGTCCCTGCATGATGGTTCCCCCATCGATGCGAGGGATCACCTCTAGTACCTCTTCTCGAATGGAGAAACTAGTCAAAAAGTATATGTCGACCTCTGCCGACATCTCATCCATATAGCCCCTTACCTTGAAGGTCTTATGGTTGGGCCTCCACATCAAGACCAACAAGTTGAGTAGCTCCTCCTGGGAGTGAAGCAGTGGACATTGCAAAAATTTGAGAAGGCAAAAAATGACCATCTCAAACTTTGTTGTAGGGTTGGCTAGAACTGCTATGTGGAGAGCATCAAAATATCTCTCCTTCCATCGAATCAACATGATGGTTGGTCTCATCTCAATATCTGTAGAAAAATAGGTTAGTCAAAAATTTGTTAAGACATAAAAATTTCACCTTAGTCACACACTTTGCGTGACTGTCACAACTAACAATCACACTATTCATGCAAATTTTCACTATATAATAATGTCATTTACGTGTTTGTTCACACCAAATTCATGTAGAATACTTGCATGAATGTCATCCTTACAATTGCACCATCCATGCGTCTGTTCAACATATGGTCACAAATGATGTTTATGCAACCATCACTTTATTTGCGTTGACTTGCAAGACTATTATCCTTACAATCACTCAGTTCAATGTGGTCAATCTAGTTTTAGTTGCATTGTCATTAGCTATCATTAATGCAATTGAGAAGCCGTTTGAGTTTTAGCTATGTTGTGTCTTCAATTTCCTTTCTATATTGTACAATCACCTTAAAAGAGGGGCTGTACAATCCTTTGTACCACCCTACTAAAAACATTATATGCAAAAATGACATGGGGGAGTCAGGACTCCTTACCTGGATTTCTCACTGCTTGAATCGACTGATTGATGTACAAAAAGGACATGCTGAAGGTAGTGGGATATAATAGAATACTTCCACATTATTGCAAGTATGAATAAAGTGGCGTAGAGGGCCCCACATCCATTATATTTGGACTAGTTGCCATGTTCCTTAAGCACATATGAGAGCTCAGAAGCTCTATTTTCCGAACCATTTGCATCATCATGATCAACATATGTTATTCTACATGATGGTATGATCCATTCAATTTTCCACACACCTTCCCTAAAACCCCTATCTCATTGACCATTTCATAGGTAATATTTCTCACTATCATTTTGGTTTTTGATTCCAATTCTCAAGTCATATTCTTTACTATCAGTGATTTTTCACTTTGGGTATTTGGTTTCATGTGTGCAGGTACTTGTCAACATGTTCACTTTACCTCACTTCATGGTGTGACCATTCCCTTACCAAAATTAAGGTATATACTTCTTCAGAATGGAATGTAGCCACTCCCTCTGAGATAATTGCATTTAATAGTATTTCCCCCCTACATATGCCTCTAGGGTCCCATTATCTGGCATCACAACAACTTCACCTAGTTCTACTTGCACCTGGTTTCTATTTTTCAGTAGTTTTCCACTTACATGGGGTGTCTCAATTTTTAGCTGCCCTGGAAAATTGATACCCATGATATGTTTTCCAATAGGATGGGATTCCAAGTAGTTCACACTTTTGAGAATGAACCTCATGCTTATTCTCCTCATATTTCTAGCTAAAACACCCATGAGATCAAAAAATTTTCATCATTTTTTGGGTTGGTTTGGTTGAATGGACTTCTTCATTTTTATTGGCCCCTCATATTCCACAAGATTAGTTGATCACCTAAATTCCAACTCATCATTTACCCACCCCCATAGAGACTCAATTTTGGGTCCCCCACCCGTCATTTGTTCTCACCAGTATCACCTCACAAGGCCAAGCTATTTGATCACTAGGGCACCCATCTCTATATTTTCACATTCAACCCAATTTTTTTTTATTCATTTGATAATCGTACACATCACCTTTGATTTACAACAAGCAAGTAGACCTAGGCCATCACACTCGATGGTGTCATTTTTATCTAGTGACAATCCTAGTCTACCTTGGTTGGATTATTTACATAGAGTTACCCATGTCTGCATACATCCCTATTATTAGCCACACCTCGCATAATATCCAAATACCAACACTTTTCATCCACATCACCCTCAATTACAATTTGACAACACATTTCCCATATTTGATTGTCCCCCTAACTTCAAATCACTTTTTTTCCAATTGGTTCTTTGACTTTCACCATTATTTTCTGTCAATTATGATTCAACTAAGGGAAGTCTCGAGTCCCATTTACCATCAAAATCATCCATATTTATTAGTAACACATCACTCTTATTGAGTGAGTACCTGGTTCATAAGTTATTTTATTTCAAGAGGCACTTCACCCTTTGTGGTCACAATTTCATTCCTATTGACATCAACACCTGTTTCCAGGAATGTTGTAGTATCTCAGTTCCTATTATCATAAAAATGGTGAACCTTAGATGGGATAGAGAGAGTCATCATTTCTATCTAATTCAATTGATCCCCTTTATGTTCTACATCAACAAAAATACACATCCGGATGGGTCTTACTTTGTGATAGTTGTAGTTTCTAGTTCTAGTCAAATACCCCTAGGCTTGACATGCCATCAATGCCATCAAGTACAAACATATATTCCAAGTTCATTTCAATTTCCAGTGTAATTTATCCTCAAGAATAGTCATTTTCTATTACTGAAACTCTTGAGGGTGTTGCATATTTCTACCTCATCAAATTTCTAGTTACAACATCATCAAGTCCTTCATACTTCTCAGGATTAGAAAAAATCCCTCAACCTTTTGTCTTCTATTGTAATTATTTTTGTTTATGGCACAACCATAGGGCATTCCCACCTTGTTTGTACAATTAAATTTCATTTTCAGATAGGATTATGTTTTTGTATGTGGATCTCTCCTACTTCCTCCAAGGGCCATTATCGTTCTCTCAAAACCTTATCTCTCTCTCTCTCTCTCTCTCTCTCTCTCTCTCTCTCTCTCTCTCTCTCTCTCTCTCTACACAAAGAATTAGTGCATAAGAAAAAGAAACAATGATGTATTTCAACTATACATTTTCGCCTAATTTCACACATAATGGGGCATCTTTTATCACCTAAAAACCACTCACAAAGATATATATGTGGTCAATGTAAGGGTCACCAATTCAATACACCAAAGTGCATACTCATGGAATTCATACACTATACTTAGTAGAACATAAAACTATACAAAGTGGGTTTTTAATTTATATGCACGACTCAATAATGTGGATTTTATGCGATTTGTGCATGCCTGTATGACCATTCTTTCAAAATACATATAGATTTACTAGAAGTGAAGTCTCAACCAAATTTGGTGCATTTATGACAAAAATCCTATCATGAGTACTCTTAGGCTGAAGTAACAAGAGGCCTCGAGCTCCTTAGAATTCAATACTGGTACCCTAAGTGGTTCAATTTCCACTTAGACATAGGATTTCATGCGATCTACACATGCCCACATGACTGTTCCTTCGAAATCCGCACAGATTGACCAAAAGTGAATTATTAACCAGATTTGGTGCATTTATGACAAAAATCCTATCATGAGTACTCTTAGGTTTAGGTACCAAGAGGCCTCGAGCTACTTAAAATTCAAGACTGGTACCATAAGTGGTTCCATGTCCACTCAGACATGGGAAGCGACACCCAAGTGACACCTCTTTTCCACTTGGAACTAGTTTTTACCGAGCTTGATGAAGGAATATAAAAGGAGGCCACGACTATGCATAAAAATAGAGAAGTAAAAGCATTGTTATGATGTTTGCATGAGTTTTGAGAATCCTCTTTCCCAAGGTCTCATTCCTACATCCATAGCACCAAGATTGTGGATTGAACCTCTCCCCTTGGAGATCTTTGTGTGTCTTCTTGTTCAATCAATGAGAGAAAAAGGTTCCAAGGGACACAAAAGGACCCTCTCAAGGAAGATAAGGAGAGCCTACTTTCTCATCCCAATCCTCTACGGTGTTATCAACTTGTTGTTTTCTATTGTTATACAATTATTTCATGTTCATTTTCGATTTSTGGCCATACTTGTTATATTTGTGCTTATTTATTTATTTATTTCCAATGCATGGATGTTTTGTGAATTTGGTTTCATACTAACATAATAACTGTGACATTATCTCTTCRTAGCTAACACTTAATTATCTCTTTTTTCTTACCCAAGTGATAAAATAAAAAACACCATGTTTATAACATCTTTCTTTCTTTKTTTATAGGGCTCCTCTTAGTTTCTTTTTCAAACATATTAAATTTGTAAGGGCCCATACATKCCCACATGCTGCAAGGATAGGATATTTTTGAAGCTACTTTCTTAGTTTACATCACTAGGGGAGTTTAAAGGTTATTGTAATGGGCCCATATATGCCCACATGTCCACAATCTAGGATAGTGTTTTGAAGATTTCTTAGATTAAATCACATTAGGGAGTTAAAGGATTGGTAAGGACCCACATGTCCATATGCTAGTTCTTTAGGGACTTTAAAATTCCATAAGGTTGTACCAATGACATCTAGTAAGATAAGTAATCAAGACTTGTAAGGACCACAGGAAGTCCACATGCTGCAAGGTGACACCTAACTTATTAAAAATTTGGCACATTTTATCACTTGCTCACACACAAAGTCACTACTCACTCACATAGTTTCATCTCGAATTGTGGAGGTTGAAGTAAGTTTCCCCCAAAGGGATTCTGAAACACCCCACCCTTTTCTTGAAGGAACTATCCACTCCCACTTAAATTTGAACGAGATTGGTTCACACCCCTAATCTCACAAACAACCACATCTAAATGTTTTCTAAAAACTCACTAAGTTTTCCTCCACAGGAGGTGCCAAAAGAAATTTTTTAGTCTAGGTAGGATCTTGGGGATAGGCATACAAATAAATCCCCGTTATCTGGTTCTCACATCTTCAAACATTAGAAGTTGTCAAATAGGGAATGTTAAAATCCTCCAAGTCAAATGTTCCTAACACCATAAGGTAGGGAGATACTCATTAAGGGTCGAAGGCTGAGGTCTGGTTGTTCTGTGCGTGCCCCCTTGAGGCACCCACCTGTTGGACGATATCCATCCCATGACCCATTTATGAGGCCGGAAATGTAAATGCCACACTTTTACCAAGGTACCTAGTGACCAAATTTTAGGACATATACCCAGGTGGAAATTGTGGGCTGCAGTTGCACCTTGATCGGATTTTGTGTGGCTATTGGGAAATATCACCAACTCTTTTTGGATATGCACCCTCTACCCCTCATTATAACTGATTGTTTCATCCTTCACTAGTCCCTCTTCTGGTGGATTCAAACCTCACCGTTGAGTGTTATTGGAAGGTCTAGTGCTATTTGAGAGGAAGGATATTACGTCTTTTAGGACACAAGCATTTTTTTTCTTTGTTCTCCCACATGGAAAAAATCCACCTACCCACATGTATGCTTCTTTGATTTATGTATGATGCTCTTGTGATTACATGCGATCATGAGATATATTGTGAAGGTCCAAGTTATACAAGCTCTCTTGTTCATTTATTTCTCTCATCACCATTTGCACACATTCACTTTTCTAGTCGGACATCATAGGGGACCCACATAATCCACGTCATTCCATACGCTTGCTAAATCTCCCTCCTATTCTAGGGGGAGTTCCTAGTCTTTCCACCTCATCGGCTCCACCCTCTCACACCCTTATGAGTGCTACCGTATTGGGATCAAATTTTCTTGGTTCCACTTTACTTGGGTCCACTTCCCAAGGTCAACCATCCACTAGCTCTCCTTTACAAGGAAGCGGGGGGAAAACATCTTCCCAAGGGGGAAGTACAACCCCACCTAACCCCCCTCACGGGTCAGGTACACAAACCACTCACACCATGGATGGAACCAACCCTCCACTGCCACTCCAGATTCCATACTTGGCTTCCCTCAACATACCAGATTTGAGTAAACTCACCAACGATGCTATGTTACATGACCCCACATGCCCTGCAATGCCTACCAAACTACCATCAGACATCCCCAAATTTGAAGGAAAGGTAGGAGACGACCCTGTGAACCATGTCATGAAATTCCACCTATGGTGCTCTTCAAATAATATCATGGACTACTCCATTCGGTTAAGGTTATTTCAGTGCACACTCAGAGGCCCATCAACCAAGTGGTATGTAGATGAAAATTCTGGGTCCCATGTGACTTTTGAATCTTTGTCCAAATCATTTTTTACCTTCTTTCAACTACCAATCCGCCATGACAATGGTCTCGAACTACTCTCCAAGTTTAAACAATCCTCAACCACCCATATCGCCGACCACATTCACGAATGGCATCAACGATGTAGTTTATGCAAAGCAGAAACCACTAAGCAACAATTCCTTGATTGGTTTCTCAGATCACTTGTCTCCCTCCTTGCCAAAGATGTGGCCTCCAGCTTCCCTCAATCTGAAGAAGAAGCCATCAACAAGGCTCAACATTATGACCTCATCTATGCACAATTAGGATAATTATATACGGTATTACCTGACACCCTGAGACATGTACCATTCGGCCAAGACAAACCTGGGATGTCCCACTCAGTGGATGGATTGATTGGTACCATGACACATCACAATCCGTACATCCAACCACAACATATGTACAATACACCCCAATATCCACCGATATATGGGGGACCCCCTGGTTACCCTCCCCGCCCTTGTCAACAACCATATACTACTATCCTCTCTTCACCCATAAGTGGACCCACATTGACACCCATGATGCGACCGACTGTTCAACAAGGTTCTGGTACCCCCTCTACCTTAGCTTACACCCTGAGCACTAGTGAAAGAACCACACCTTCCTATGTACCATATAGATCATTGCCACAAAATAATCCATACTTTCCATTTCCTGGTCCTCCTTAACCCATGGCTCCACCACAAGGACAACCACACGCTGAGGTTAACTTTGTTCAACCCTCCCCCATTCAACAATTTCACAATTTTGAACAACTCAATATGGAAAATCCATCCCATCTGTCGAATAATGCCAAAAAGAAAGTAAAAAATCGAAACAATGATAACCCAGGACTAGGGGGAAACAACCCCCAACAAAACCAACCTGCTGGGGGAAACCATAATCATGCGAACCAAAACCCCCCAGGAGGAAATAAAAACAAACACCAAGGAAAGAATAACAACAACCTCTGGAAAAAATTCCTTGTTCTCTTTGCGGTGAGTATGGCCATTATACTCACCATTTCCCCCAAAGTTCTGACTTTAAATGGATGAAAGAATCCGTGAACGAACCACATACCCCAGCACCACCTGCCCCTCAGCAATCCCACAAAAATATGTGCAACAACCACCCCTAGCTGTGTTGCAAAACCCTATTCCACACCAAGGGGTGATGAATACCCAACATGAGATACACCCTGCCCCACCACAGATGGGACAGTATCAAAACCCTGTCACTCCTACAGATTGCACTATCCTCCCCACTAGTGAGAGGAAATTCTTCTACAAACACTCAGTCATCAATATAGCACACCCCCTGAATCTACTCCCACCACTTTGGGAGTAGTTCCAGTTACAACTGGACCACCTTTAATGATTCCACACCCTAACACTGAACCACCCCTTCTCATTCCTCGTATCCCATTATGACGTAATATCAACAACCCTTAGGCTAGGGAAATACATAATTACATTTTGGTCGATGACTTGGTGCAATCCCCTACCGCCATGTCAGTCTTGGAATTCCTTCAAACCTATCCCACTCAACGAAAGTCATTACTTTCCACCCTAGGGGCAGTCGACCCTGCTGATACTAGACTTATCAGATTTGATCTAGATTGTGGGGAACCCTGTCTCCTCGCTTTGGTAGCTTTCCAGATACCAGTTAAAATTTGGAACATCATAGTTGATCGATGCATTATTGATGAAGGTGCATCCACATGCATCATGTCCAAAACTGTATGGAAAAAACTCGGATCCCTTGATCTAATACCATCTGCCATTACTTTAAGAGCTTATGATGGACGACCATCCTCTCCTGAAGGGCTCTTTCAAAATGTCCCCATTGAAATCGGGGGAAAAACCATCCTTATTGACATTGAGGTTATCAAAGCCCCACTCACTTACAATCTTATTTTGACGTAGCTAAATGTATGCTATGAAGGAAGTTGCCTCTTTTATGTTTCGAACGATGATGTTCCCCCACAATGGGAATATCATCACCATCGATCAAGTTTCACATTACAAGCCTAAACCTTCCTCCAAAATCGATAACATCCTACCTTTTGTCCACACTAATTTCGACGCCTACCCACTCATCGAGATGGCCCCCAGAATTTTCAAAGACCCATCATTGCTAGGGACATACCATGGAGCACCACCGCTCATACACCCCTTAGCTCAAGTATGCATCATCTCTTCCAACGAAACTAACACTGGAGATACCATTCCTCCCACTGAGGCTTCTTCACTTCCTGACGTCCCACTAGTCACAAAACTCCTACCTCAGGAACCCCTTGAGAACTCTCCAACACCACTGGTTCCCGATTTCACTCTCCCCCAAGGTCACATCCCGATTTGGGAGACACTCCCCCAAGCCATTACCCAAATCCCCTTCTTCTACCCCCCACCGGGCGTACAAGATTTCGAATTGGCCGCAATAGTTACCCTTACTAACATGGTGCTGGATATCCTCGTTTGGTATCAAAACCCACCTGAGATGGTCCCTCAACCATCCCTCCCTCCCCAAACCGAGGTAATCCCGATGCAGATTCCAGTACCTACTCCAACCGCACCACCCTCACCCCCACTTGCTAGCACCACCACTACAAATGGGGGTAGAAGGAAGAATAAAGAACCCACCACTCCACTTCCCCCCTAAGTCCAACCTCCTTACGCACTATGCTATAAATAAAAACACCCAACCAATAGATGTCCCTCTCTCCCCTATCTATGCAATTTAATTCACCTCCCATGAGAAACCACACCGCTCGTCGCTTTATCCAACACCCCTAATCCCACCACCATGTCCCCTACTACAGGTAGAAAATGGATGCGAACCAAATTTGTATGTGCCATCTATTCAGAGTATGGACATTACACCCACCATTGCCCTTCTCTACCTCAATTTTGACAGACGCTAACGACAGTATGCCAAAGATTTCAACAAGACTCCCCTCCATCCGCGTTGTTGAGTAATCTTGTCACTAACATCCACTATGTCACGAACGCAGTCAACGAACGAATGAGATTCCATTTCTCTCTTTGTGAATCACTTAACCATTTCACATACCAATGTCCTACGATCATTGAATATAGGCATATCCAAATGACCCTTATTCAAAATCCTACACCTCCCCCACTGCCAGAGGTACCAGTGATTAACCCTACTCCATCCCCTGATGAAATTCATATTATATCACCTGAGCCTGAGGCACTTCCCACTTCTCCATGGTTCATGGATAACCTATATGAATATTTTCCCCGAAATCCCCCCAATTCTCCAGCCCATTTCCCCATGAAAATCTTATGCCTGAATACAGTTTTTAACCCACAATATCTCAATATCTGGTTTATGTCGAGTGAACCATCACAACCTCCTTGCGCCACCCCCTCTAGATCGTCACCACCATAATACAAACACATGGTGAGAGTTACCAATGTTACTTCCATGGATCCCCTATATTCTCACCAGTTCCACTGCGACGAAGACATCCTCGAGGAATTAACTACCCCTGATTGCCCATGGAATGCGCTCCATTAGAGAGAACTCTTTCTCTCGTAGGAAGCCTTTGATCCCCCTAGCCAAGAATCCATATACGCAATCGAAACCAAAGAGTTTATCCCATCAAGGCATATAGACTGGTTCAACAACCCTATCCTTTCCCCTAACTCTTTTGAAGAAGGCAACATGACCAACATTTCCCCCACTGTCAAAATTGATATTTCCATGAAACCTAGAATCATAGAATAAATCATGATTGGTGCCGCATGCTCTCCTGAAGAAATTCAATCTTACAAAGCTCTCTTCCAAGAATACCAGGACATTTTTTCCTGGTCATACACTAAGATGCCCGACCCTGATCCTTCTATTGTCGAACATCGTATAGACACATGGTCTGATATCATGCCTGTGTGACAAAAGAAATGCCCACTACACCGATCTAAAGCAGCGGCCATCAAAGCCGAAATTAACAAATTATGTGCTACAGGGTTCATATACCCCATCGCATATACGTCATGAGTCTCCAACCCCATCCTTGTCAACAAAAAAATAGGGCACTATTTGCGTCTGTACTGACTTTCACGATCTCAATCACACTTGTCCCAAAGACAGTTTTCCAACGCTTTTTATCRACCAAATTATCGATGATTGTGACAGCCAYGAGGCTTTGACGTCCGTCATGGATGGATTCTCTGGCTACAATCAGATTCAAATTCACCCATCCGATCAGTATAAAAMTGCATTCACTACCCCATGGGGGAATTTTGGATATCATGTCATGCCTTTTGGCCTCAAGAATGCTGGTGCGACTTTCCAACAGGCCATGACGTAYATTTTTCATGATCTTTCTTGCATCATCCTCGCCTACTTAGACAAACTCACCTCTCAATCTAAGAAACACACTCAACATCTAGATGACTTATGGGTCGTCTTCCAACGATGTTGACAGTACAATATCCACTTGAACCCCCTCAGGTGTGTATTCTGCGTCATCGCTGGACGCCTCCTTGGGTTCATAGTTTCCTGACGTGGCATCACTGTAGACTCCCTCAAGGTCCAAGCCATCACACAAATTCCCCCCCTCGGAATTTATGCGAGCTGCAGATCTTACAAGGCAAAGCTAACTTTTTATGCCACTTTGTCCCCAATTATGCCACTCACGCACACGGTTTCCTTCGCTTTTTACATCACAATATCCCATTTCGATGGGATGAACACGCACAAACCGATTTTCATGATTTAAAAGCAATGCTCTCCAACACCCCTTTGATTATTCCACCCAATTATGGTCGCGGCTACATCCTCTACTTATCAACCTCAGTCGTCTCAGTAGTAGGAGTTCTCGTCGAGCTAGGGGATGACGACTGCGAGCATGTAATTTAATATATTAGTAAAAATATTTCAAGGCCACCCTTGAAGTACAATCATGACAAGAAACTCACCCTTTCAGTTGTCCTCACAGTCCAGAAAATGCGTCATTATATCCTACTTCGCACTACCAAAGTCGTGGCAGATTCCAACCCCATGCAATACTTTCTCAGTAACTGACAAATTAATGGTAAATTTTCCCGATGGATCGCCATCCTTCAGGAGTATGACCTAGAATTTTCAACACCCAAGAGAAAGAAATCCCTCATCCTCACCAAACTTATTACAACATTTCCCTCAGATACTACTAGTTCACTCATCAATACGGACTTCCCCAACGAACACCTCTTCTACATCCCTTTAGATGATCCCTGGTACAACGATCTCCTTGTCTACCTTCGAACACAAAAGTTTGGAGCCCACCTCGCCCGGGATGGTTATCGACATATTCTCCATCATGCCCCTTGATATATCCTTATCGGTGACATATTATATTGATGAGGGGTCGACACCATACTCCGTCGATGTTTGACCATCGATGAAGCTGACAAAGTTTTGAATGATTTCCACAACGATGCTTGCAGTGGTCACCTCTCAAAGATGTCCACCACCTAGAAAATCATTCGAGTGAGATACTTCTGGCCCACATTGTTTCATGACTGTATCCACGCTGTGAAATGGTGTGAAAAATTCCAGCTTTATGCCCACAAAGCGCGAGCACCACCCACTCTTCTACACCCAATCATCACTGCCGACTCGTTTTGAAAATGGGGCATTGACTTCATGACTTACAACCCTCCATCCAACAATGGAAACAAGTACATTATTGTGGAAGTCTATTACTTCACCAAGTGGGTCGAAGCCATGCCCACCTTCAACAACACCACTGCGCATTTTTTATTTAATCATGTCATTTCCCGCTTCAGAATACCATTACAACTAGTCTTTGATCATGGAAAACACTTTGAGAATGAGATCTTCATCGAACTTTCCTCAAAGTTAGGCTTCTCTCATGAGTTTGCCTCCCCCTACTACCCTCAGTCCAACGGATAGGTAGAGGCGGTCAACAAGGTCCTTAAAACCATGTTGCAACGTACTGTCAACAAACATAAGACCAATTGGCACCATATGCTATTTTCAGTGCTATGGTATTATCACACGGTAGTTAAAAATGCCACTAGTTTTACACCATTCCATCTCATCCATGGGGTCAAAGCCACTCTCTCCATCGAGTGTGAAATTTCCACTTTACGCACCGCCATAGAGCTTTTACCTGACACTGCTCCAATGGAGCAACACTTTCTGAACTTAGAGTCACTGGATGAAGACCGTCAATCTTCATTACAGAACAATGAGGAAGACATAAAATGGCCAAAGGCCACCTTTGACCGCCATGTCAACCTTCGCTCATTTAATGAAGGAGACCTCGTCCTTGCCTACGACATCGCTCATAATACCCTTGGCCATGGAAAATTCATGTCCTTATGGCATGGACCTTATATCATCTAACACTGCCTCAATAAATGCGCCTACATCTTGGCCTCCCTCGAAGGCCATTCTTTGAAAGAATTCGTCAACGGGTTATACCTAAAAGAGTTTTATGCCTAGGCGTACCCACTCTACACTAGGATTTTTCCTTTTTGTACACATTTTAGATTTTTTTAGTCTTCTTTTTCCCCCCATGCCTTATGGCTGATCTACCATTTTTTTTATTGACATATGACTCCTCCATTAGCCTACCACATTGGTTACGCTGACGGGGCTAGCCGATGGACATGAAATCTCACTTCGGCCGCTTGGGCCCTCTATTCCCCCTCACATGAACTGTTCCACTCCAACGACATATGTTTGGGCTCAACAACCAACAACCAAGCAGAATACACAACCATCATTGGCCTCCTTGCCGAGGCCAGTCACCTCCATATTCACCACCTTAGCGTCCTGCTAGATTCCCAGCTCGTCGTCCTGCAACTCAACAATGTGTATCGTGTCCGCGATCCCTGCCTCTTCCACAAATACCTGCAAGTTAGACTTTTATCTCAACATTTTGATTCAATCACATTTACACATATTCCATGACAATTCAATCAAATAACAGATAATATGGCTAACCTAGTATTAGATTGGCATTTATCACATCAATACACCATTACACATACATAAATTATCAAAAGTCTATCACAACATATAGATTAGACATCATAAAAAGAACCACAAAACATCATCACATATGAACATCAAAAACATCCCAAAAATATATATCCATATATATATCTTGATCACTGTTCCATCAATGTTTACAAAAATTAGTACAAAATGTACATCGCCCATAGGCAGGTGAACCCGCTCATCCCTATAGGTACAAAATAGGTGTCACAACACCCTATACAAAATGGGCTTGCGGGCCTATATAAATACAAACATATATACACATCAAAAGCACTCATGGTGCCACTAGAGAACCACCACTTGGTCCACTCTCTGGAGGAGGTGCCCCACCAGCTGGCGATCCTCAATGTCCTGGGGGCAGCCACCCAGTCATCGCTGCCCCCACTATAACTTCTCTATGGATCAGGGTCCGCAACTCCATCGGAAGGCCCACACATTGCTCCAAGACTCCCTCATCCTGGATCTGCGTCCACATGCCCTCAAGCACTCCCTGTAGCACCGCCTCCAATTGACAGTGAAATTTCTCTAGCACTCTGCTAGCCTCTGTCGGAGGAGCATGTGAAGGCCCTGCACCAGAGTCATCATGTCAACCCCTCCTACTATCTCTATCAGCATCAACTGACCTCGCACCAACCTCGTCCCTACGATGTCTCTCCCCTAACGATGACTATTCCCACGATGGTGGCTCAGGCCCCTGATGAGGTGACACTCTGACCAACTCTACCTCTCGTCCACGTGGTGCCACATATGCACACACAACAAACAAATGATAGCATCAACATCCATCCATACATAAAACATATTCTATACTATCCAAAAACATTAAATACATCAACATACCTCGGTGGTCCGAAACCTCTGCAGGAGTTAAGACCATGTTAGGATCCCGACGATAGTCCATCTCATGATATGGGTATCGTAGGATGATCTGTGGCATATGATGCCACACACATGCTAGCTCGGCCGTAAAGTAATGTCCACCCTCCCCACCCCCATGTCATACCAAGATTGATGCCCACCGCATCAATCGTGGCTCTTGCATACCAGGCACATCTAACAAAAATCTCGGGCGCAACATAGGCACCCTCTCCAAGAACCATGCCACCAAGATTGACCCAATGGAAAAATCCCCTGAGTCTGTAGCTGGACACCTTTTGAGCTGCCCCATCATCTTGGCATGTAGCATCAACCCCAGGAAAAATGATCTCCACCCAATGCCCTATGCATGATCCTCAACTGACCACCACTGATCCACTGAGTAGCTAAGGATCCGTAGACCCTCACAATCATCACTGTAATGCAACGATGCACAAGGGAACCCATTGCCCCAATACGCACCACCAAGCTTGACATAAAGTCCTCCCTGGTATAATACGTCTGTTCCAGGTCAACCAACTATCCATCCCCTGGCAACAGGGGATCAACAGGTAGAGCGCTTCCCTAAAAAGGGAGCCCAATCACGAAATACACATCCTCCATAGTAGAGAATGTAAGCTTCTCCCCCCGTACAATGAAGCACTGCAGATCAATGCTCCACATAGATATCAGAAACTGCAGCAGGTACTCCTGTGCCCACAGTAGTGAGAAGTCGAAGAAATTTAGAAACCCAAAGGCTGCCAAAGGTCCCCACACACCCGACTTCTCATCCCTCACCACCTCTTTGATCCACGCCCATTCCATCTCCCTCCAGTGGACTAACATCCTGAACTAGTCACCTGCATCCACATAAACAGTACTTGATCATACATCAAAAACCACAAAAAACACCATTTCTCAAAAAGATAAGTTTTTACACCCCATCAGCTTTGCCTCATGTGTGCAACTGTTTCCCCCATAGGCATGCACATGTGCAAGCTTATTCTTCACACAGTTGTGCATCAATGAGAAACTGTCAAATACACATGCGCGCATTCATGCGCCCCTGTCACACACACAGGCGTGCATTCATACACACCTATTCAATATACAGTTGCACACACATGCACAACTGTTAGAGAAACAACTGTGCACAAGTGCGCAACTGTACTTCAAACAAGAGCGCATCCAATGTGCACCTATTTTCCTCATTTAGGTGCCCCCTTACGTGGCTGTCTTAATTACATTTGCACACCCAAGCATATGAATCTTTTGATCGCCAATGCATTGGGGCGCCCACCCTCACAAAACCTCCCAGTACGACCATCCGTATGTCCCTGCCCAAAAAAGAAATCCTAACTACTATGCAGGAGGATGATACCACTAGCCTAGCTCTCGCTAATCCTGGATCGACTGGCTTGATCTCTTAGAATCTTCAAATGTCCTCTCACAACCTCTCGTAAACTCACTATGACAGCAGGTACAAATGAGGTGGCATTATGGGCCCTACAACTATATATAGTCCCTTTTTCCAAACTTCCGAACTCAATTATAGGAGCTCAGAGAATCCATTTTCTGATCCTTCTTCAGCCATAGGATCAGGATCCCACCACCTACACAGTCACATTCCCTGGGTCACCATCCATCNGCAGGTACGCATGCTCATATTCAAAATTATCGAATAAATGTTATATGTTCTTTATCTTCAGATATTGTTCACGTCGGGTATTCGATTTTAATGTGTGTAGGTACTTGGTTATCACACATAAACGCAACCCCTTTAGGTATATGATCGACACTGTCATGTAATCATTCCCTCTAAATATCAACTGCATCTCCCAGTCACACCCTTCGACATTTCCCTATAGGATCCTCACACCCGGCTCTGTAGTACTATCAACTCCGCTGCAGTTCAAGTACTGTCACTCGGTAGCATTCTCCCCCACATGAGTTGTCCCATTCATAGTCCCCTTTGGCACTTTGACACTCATGCTGCTTTCAACCCCTAGGGATGGGAGTCCCAATAGTTTCACAAACGTTCGAGAATCAGCCACATACTTCTTCTCCTCATTATGCTAGCCTTCCCAATGGACTCCCATGACATCTCATCATGTTTTCACTTTGAATGCACCCCCACAATATCATTAACCTTCCATTTCATCCACAATCAACTTACCCTTATGCAGATTTCTCTCCATTCATTTACCTCATATAGAAACCCACCTATGCCCCCCCACACCCTCCACCATTTCTCCATGCCACTTTCACCCTCACAGGCCAAGCCATATTTCACTGGGGCACACGTTTATGTATTTGCACGTTTATCCCACCTGATTCTTTATTCATTTGGTAACTGTACAAAACCTTTATTTCCAGCATTTACATAGTTTTTGTCGTTGCCTTTAGCAACCTTCATTTCCCGGAAAAGAAACCCCTGTCGCCCTTGGTTGGGTAATCCTATTACATTTTACTCTTGTTGACATCGTCCATAAACCCCGAGTACTCCACAGTCCAGGTACCACTGATATCTCAGTTTGTCCACTTTGTCACGCCTTTGGCACAATTTAAACCCACATCTAGTCGTCCCCCTAACGCTAGATCTAGTTTCATGGTTGCTGCCACTCATATCTCAAACCAAGGGCAATATTTAGTCATACCACATCTCGACTTCATCCATGTTCCTCATCAATTCCTGATCTAACCCTGTGGATTTCCAGAAGCCCTTTTCTTCTCGGAGTCACGTCTCCCTTTCTGTCGACATCAACATAGTTTCCAGAAGGGAGAAAATATCTTGACTCTCATTACCTTTACAATGAGGAGTCTTGGATGACACAGAGAAAACCACCATTTTTCTCTACTGTCGTTGACCCCCATAACATTCGACTTCAACACTATCTCATGTTACGGTGGATCTTACTTTGCGACTATTGCAGTTGTTTTTATATTTTCCGAAGACCTCTGAAATGTTTTGGGCTATCAATGCCCGTGAATTATAGACACTTCTTATAGGTTTCATCGCCTCTTTTCAGAGTTCGTTCACCATCAGAATTTTCCTTTTCCATTACCAAACCACCCCGAAGGGCACTGCAGTTATCTACATCAACATACAACTTCAGTTACTGTCTTACACATTTTGAGTTACATGACACGAGCATGAGGCATGCCCGCCTCGTTTGTACACAGTTTTATTTTTCCACCCCTAGCGCAAGGTTTGGGTCCCACAGGTTCCCCTCTCTCTCCAATGGGTCTCTCTTGCAATTCCTCTCAACACTCTTTCTTACAATGGTACTCTCAGTAGAAGAAACATTGATGTATTTTGACTATATGTATGCTCCTAACCTCACACATCAGGGGGCATCTGTTATCACTGAAATTTCATCTGCAAATGGTCACAGGAATCCATCATCTCCAAAAACCTATTAGTTAATTCATGGCCCAAAAATGCATTTCCAAAGGGAACAAACTATACAACTGGTTATAAAATCATCATGCACTCAGAATATAAAGGAAGCACGTGCACGTTCTCAAGTCGAAAATGCAGGAAAAGTGCATATGCGCCTGATGCACGACTGTGGATGCAAAAAGCTGCACACATCTCAGAACAATGCATTTATGATTCTGGTTGGCCTCCCACCCACTTCTGGTTCAGCTTCCAAGTCGATTTGACCCCCAAATCTGAGATGAATCTGAGTGGGGGGCTGGTCAAAGACCTAAAGGTGCCCTAAAGGGCCCCTTGTTCACACTAAAGACTAGTTGGATAATGCCTCAAAGATTTGCTATAAAAAGAGGCCATGGGTGCACTATATTTCCAAGAATCTATTTATATTGTTATGCTGCCTCTATTCCCCTACAAGGAACCTCTTTCCTCATTGGAGCATACACGCACCATTTCATTGGGCCATTCACATCACCTCTTGAGTGAATGAGCTTTGGATTTCTTCACCATTTCCTTTTAGTTTGATATTTGTAAGAAGATATATCTCATTGGGGCTTCAAGAGCCCTCCATTGGAGGAAGAGAGGACCCATAAGTCTCCCTTTATCTTTGGTGTTTTCCCACTAATACAATCTATCCATTGGTGGCATGAATATTGGTCAATTATTTGGTTGATTTTGGTTCTAATTTCCTTATGCACTTTAGTTTAGTTTCTTTAATTGTTGTTAGCTTAGTTGTTTATTTGTTTCTTATGCTGGATATGTCTAACTCTTTCACTAACTTCTATCCTGTTAAGCTAACCCAACTGAACTTGCAAGTGTGCCTCTTTTGCTCATTCAGGTGACGAAAAGGATACAACAACCATCAACATCAACTTTAAAATAAACAATAAGATTCAGGATGATGATGTCAACTATAAGGGTAAATAGTTTTAGAGGGAAATGATTTTTTTTTATTGTATTTTCAACTTATCTCCATATATGTTTACTCAAATTTCAAGTGTAGGCTTTCATTGAATGCATAATTTAGTTTCACATCCAACGAGTCCCCACACTGCATACTTTTAATAGACCCACCATGAGATAAATAATTTTTTTCCATGTATTTGTTGTGTTTATCACAACGAGTCTACTAAAAGTATGAATTATGTGGACTTATTGGATGCATAATTTAATTTTGCATACAATGAGTGCATATACTTGAAATTTGAGTAAACCTATAAGGAGATAAGTAAAAAATACGATGAAGAAAAACAATTTTCTTTCTTTCCCTTCGAAAATTCATAACTCTTATTTTATTATTTTAACTATTATTTTATTATTTTCCTTAGGAGGCACATTTTAGACCTCAAAATTTCTCTAATGATAGAGTGAGAAACTTAAAAAGTGATCTTGGTATCTATTTTTTTTTTCAATTCCTTTTGCACAAGTGTTTCCAAAGTTGAATGAATCTCCAAAAACTTTTGTTGAAAAGGCTTAACATATTTATTCACAAGGATTGTGTGATGGATAATTATTGTGTCATAAGTTTTGAATTATTCATATGACCAAGTGAGAACATCCTAACATTTATTGAATAGTATCATGTAGGCTTTCTTTTACGTTTTCATGCAACAAGTCCCTAGATTCACATTTTTTGGGTTCTTAGTAGTACCTAGGTTTATGGTTTCATATCTCAAAGTTGAAATGAGAGTTTTAACAATTGGAACCATTAAATTTATATTGCAAATCAATTTTTTTTTTCAAGAGTCAAAACGTTTTTTGGAGTTGTGTTTATTTTCAAATATTTCATGCCATCTTTACAACTTTCTAAGGTTCTCACATGGTCCTTGTCATCAATCACACCATGCTTGAAATTTCGCTCATCAGTAAGGAAATATATAATTTGTTTGTCACCCTCAAAGACCCTCCAATTAATGATATTTGTTTTTTGTTTTCTAGTTTGTCCGTGACCTGCAGGACTAGCCTATGGCTGAGAAACTGTGACTCAGAGGAATCTAAGCTGTCAAAATCACCCGGGGATTGCATCCAGCCTGAGCCACACCAAACCTTAACATGGTTGGATTTTTTTATCCCTAGAGGTTTCGAACCGGTCACTTAACATAATGGAGTGCCTTAACAACACACTCCGTCACTGACTATCCTACAACTTGGGGACACCAATTAGTGATATTGTTAGTAAGTGAAGGTCTGTAAAGTAGCTTGATTGAAAATCTACTTGACTTGAAATATTCTAATGGGGATAACCTGGAAGTTGTAGTTTCTAACGAGCTTGTTACCATATTATCATCCTTGAGAACTAATGTGATATTGGAGGATTCAAAGCTATTGATTAATATGATAACTTCATGTGGGTAGTTTTTTAAATGAGGTGAATGGTAAGAAATGGTGTTCTTTATTTGTCTTACCATGATTTCAAAGTCACCAAAATTTTTTAAGATCATTGACTCTCCTAAGGCATTTCACCAATGATTCATATTATTCCATGTTGTTGGTGCACTCAAATTCTAGTTTGCAGGAAATGAAAGTATATTTCCATTTAGGATTAATCGATAGGAAACTGGCTTTGGTGCCTTCCTGAGACTTAGATCCATCAAAAAATAAAGTCCAAATATCATTATCTAAAACTATGTTAGTTGAGTTTATAATATTTACATCAACTATAATACAATGGGGGTGAATTGGTGAAATGTTAGGGGTGAAGTTTATGAAGTATGAATCAGAAGAATAATTCTTAAGAATAGGAAATATAAAGTAGAAGGTTCATTTGATGCCTCAAGATTAGTAGCGATATGCTTAATATATTTATCATAGAGAATTATATTTTTTTTGGCTATCCATTCTATGGTAGCCATAGATGGGATGAGTCAAAATCAAAGTCTCCCTATAGTTTTTGAGACCAATCCCGGATAAGAAGAAGACCACATGCCTCGAGAATATCAACTATAATGATGTATATTATCTGATGAACTTTTTTATTATATGTTACTCATATTAGAACATCTTTGATCTCATTTATGACTTTTACCTCATACCTATCCAGTTTGATGATATAAGTGGAGTGTTTAGTAGGAGTAGAATTTGTTTCTTTTTTCAAATAGAGTAAGGCATTATGTTAGAGGATGCCCCATAATCTACTAGGAACTTATGCACATTCTTGTTGAAAATTTCAAACATCAACAAGAAAGGGGTTGTTTTTGATTTATATTTCTTTCCCGTGATTATAACATTGATGATCACATTCTATGCATAATTTGATACTATTTTTGAAACATTTTTATTTGTAGTTTGAGGCTGTGACTCAAAAGGCTCATTTAGGGAATTCAAGAGCAGTTTTCTTTGATGTTCAATTTTTCCAAGATCAATAAATGGACTATTTTTCTTAATCTTATTAAGGTATTCAACTATGTTATATTCAATTGGGCTAGGAGCTTGTTTACTAGTTGAAGGTTTCACAACAACATAATTTCTAGGCACAACTTCAGTGGTAGAAGTCCAAGTTTTCTTGTTATTCAGAATCAAAAGATTATAAGAACTAACCTATGGAATAGGTCCTTTAATTATTAGATTATAATCACTTTGAATGTGTGTCTCTTCCACCACTTCCTCGTTATCATTAATTTTGAAACCAATAATCATATCCCAAAGAACCATGGTTGTTTCTTTTGGCTGCTAGTCAATTTCCTCTACTGTTTTACCCTTAGGTTCGAAAGTAGGTTCTTAGATTTGAATGAATTCATTGATAAACCTATTAGTTACAATATTTGTAGCATTGATCCATTGTGGATAGGTTTCTTGGAATGATTGGATTAATCGTAATTACAATAATTATCCATAACCACCTCCTCTAGGTCTAGATTTAGATTAGCTTGTAAAGGTAATGGTTCTAATGTGCGTCTCTTCCACCACTTTCTCATTATCATTAATTTTGAAACCCATAATCATATCCCAAAGAACCATGGTTGTTTCTTTTGACCGCTCCTTAATTTCCTCTCTTGTTTTACCCTTAGGTTTGAAAGTAGGTTATTTGATTTGAATGCATTCATTGATAAACCTATTAGTTACAATATTCATGGTTCTGATCCATTGTGGATAGGTTTCTTGGAATGATTGGATTAATGGTAATTACAATAATTATCCATGGCCACCCCCTCTAGGTATAGATTTATATTAGCTGGTAGAGGTAATGGTTCTAATGGTTTCGAGGGGATATTTGGTCTCCCGAAAAAGGTCTCTAAGGTTGTTGTGATGAAGTGCATTCTATAGAGTCTCTCTTAATGTGGATGAATTCACTAATTATACATTTAATCATTCATTTTAAGTAGTCCAATTAAGTGGAATCTTTATCTTTTGTACTCAGAGCTATTTTTTGTGTAGGCTTAGGAAACATGACGTATTTATTAGGTAGAATGTTTTCTTTCATCGAAAATGGAGCATGATTCTCTTTGCAACTCATCATCTCATTTTCAAAAATTTTCACTTCCTCAAAAGTGGATGCAAGTATATTCTTTCTAGCCCATTTAACAAACATGTAAATAGGGGCTTGTAGAGCATTAACATATACTTAAATATGAAGTTCCTATATTGATTATATTTTTGGTCTAAACTTTTTGATGACTATAGTAAATCTTTGGTTTAAATATTTTACTCTTTCTTTCAGACCCATCTCTAATAAGAATAATTCAACCATTAGTTCTCTAGTGGTATTCTCTTCCCCAAATTTATCTAGATTTTTTTTATGGAAATCACCCTAGTTAGTTATTGATCCAACTGGTAAATTGAAATACCAAGTTGAAGATTTGTTTTCAAAGGTGTTGTGGAAAATATGGCACACTATGCCTTTGTGTTGAACGTTTGTTGACCAAATATCTAGAATAATTTTTTTAATGTGATCTTCTAAAGGTCTAGATAGATCAAGGTGATACTTAAGAAAAAGACATTCTCGGTGCTTTGGTAAATTATGTAACTGTCCAAGAAATGGCAAGGCATCCCAAGCTAACCATGGTTGATTATGGTTTTGATTATTTTCCACGTCTGAATGCATAGAAATAGTTTCTAAGTTCCGAGTTTCTAATTCTTGTTCAGACTCACCTTTAGAATAATCAACTACCATAGAAGAAGTTATAGTGTTTGGAGTTGGAGGAATCTGGTTGAGAGGTTGAGAAATTTACTGAACTAATAGTCAATGAGATATTTGATTGAATGAACTAAAGTGTTAGTTTGTTTGTGATTAATTTTTGTTGTTATAATTCTTTATTGAGGAAGCAAAGGGGTGGTTGGTAATTCACCATTCTTTCTAGTGTAATATCTCGTGATTCATTGTAAGGAATTCATTTTCTCATTGGAAACTGTGTATCAAATATCCTATTCAATTTSTATATTTTTTGTAATATTCTCTATGTCTTGGTAAATAGGTTTACCAATGATTGTTTCTATATTCGAATAATCACCATTTTGTTTTTTTAATGTAAGACTAGTAGATAATATGTTTCTTGGATTTGACTAAGCTGTGCAATGACATCCCTCCTTCTAGCACCAAATTTGTTGACAGGGAAAACTGCCCAACATCAACAATAGGGGTTTAACCCATAAAAGATCCCCAATTAGACTCTTTTCTATTTGATGTGGAAAACATCTATGGATGAATGGCCCATCAACCTTTCGATGAGATTTTATTTTATTTTTTAAATTTTTCTTGAAAGTAAAAAAGGATTATTAGTTCTATCTAGCTTACTATTAGAAAACTTGGAATAGAAATACTAAACTGCAATGACACTAATGTTGATAATAAACAAAATAGAATGAAATATTAAATGTAAATCCTTTTCTTCAAAAAACTGATTTTGAGTCAAAGAAGAAACAAATCCACAATTGCAATAAAACTTTGTTAAATGAATAATCTTCTAATCAAATCACATTGCATAGTCTCACATCAATAAAGTTGAAATATTTTTGCTGAAAAGATAAATGAGAAATATTGGTAACTTGTACAATAATTTGAATCATAAAAAACATTCCTTGCAATATATTCCATGCTTTTCCAAATCTAGAGTAATCCATGATTAACAATGAACATTTTTTTTTATCAACAATTGTCTAGCCAGAAATGGATTCTCAATATTGACAATATGTAGAGGTAATTCTTACAAAAATGTTTCATCCAAAAATCCTTTCTCCCATATTTCTTTCTAATATTTATACATGATGATAGTCAGTTATAGAAACTAAATTTATATTAAAACCTAACTAGTTGATGAAATAGGTGACCAATTTTTGGACAAGTATTTTTTAAAATTTTCCTATTCTTCAAATAAAATTTTACTTAATTTTACTTAATTCAACATGAATAAAAGTAGGTTGATTAAGTGGGGCCCACAAAATAAATAATTTCTTAGAAAATATTTTAATATATTTATTTATTTTCGGAAAACAAAGATGGATTTCCACTGTGTTTTTGACCTCTTTGTCAAAACATTTTCCATAAGATCTTTTTCTATATATTTTATATTCTTAATGCACAACTTATTATGTTGCAACAAGTTCTCATAAGATTCTAGCACTTATGTGATGAAATAAAATCCTTTGATGGTCCAAAAGAGGGAAGGTGATAATGTTCTATATTATTTTCAATATAATCCTAAATATTCAAGCAAACAACCCATTCATCTTCCCACAATATTTGAAACTTCTAAGTTATTTCTTGTTAATAAACTAGATTTTTCTCAATCTCAACCATTTCTTCTTGAGTCAAGAATCTAATGTTATGAGATTCTTCCATTGTTTATGTTAGAACACATATAATTTTGAACTTTTGAACTATAGATTTTGCCTCTTAGAAATAAAATTTTTACCCCCCAAAAAAAAAACTTAGAGAATTGCCTTTTAATTTTAAAATAGATCCATTGGTTGTTATTTATCAATAAGGCACTTACAATATCCATCGTCGATGAGTTACTCTAATTTGATCGAATGGTCCTAATGATATCCGATGTTTAGAAGGTTCCTGAGTTTTAAAATAAAGTCTTTAACGGTCACTTCGGAGTTCTGCGCTTCGGGTATTCCAACAAACCTAAACAACAAAAAAATATGAAACTCCGAAGTCCCGAAGATAGTCACTCATGATAATTACTAAAGGACTTACATACATGCCATGGGACACGTGTCTTTTAAATCATTTCTTGGGTTGACACATGGCACTTATTTCTGACATTTACATCGGATGGTTCACACATTTTCAAGTGACATGTGGCACCTCTCTTTTCTTAAAACGTCATCAAGAATGACATCATCTCTGCCATGTCACTCCGAGAGATTTCCCTTCGGGAGTTTCAAGTTCACAAAGCACCGAAGTAATGAATATTACAAAAAGTAAAAAGTGTTTTAAAAAATTAATAAAACATTTAATAACATAGGCTAATCATGATTAAGTATTAATTAATCACTCCATGGTTTCAGACTTCAGGAGATTTCCATCCTGTCACATCCAAAAATTCCGAAAGCCGAACTGTTGAAGTATTAATGACATTTATGATTGACGAAGGTTAATGATTTCAATAAAGATTTTGAATCACCAGGTAATAAATTCCATTAAGTTTCTAATAAATTCTTCATCAATAGATCTATACGAAGACCGATAGACTTTATGAATAAAGCACTTCGAATTTCAAAGTTATTTTACCATTTGCTATTACCAATTTTTCATTCAGTGAAAAGATTACAAACTTCTCTTGTTATAGGCATGCTATTTTTATTTTCTTGAGGATTATGGTGCCATGAAAAGCCGCAAAGATGATTGATGCATCAGGTGATGATTCCAATCCAAATGAAGATGTTCTATCAGACACAACTCCTCGAGTTACAAACGCCATTAAGTCTTGGAAGCAGGTTTTTGATATCTTAGAGCATGATATTATTAACTGTCCATATGACTCTGTCGAGGAATATGATGAGTCCTTTT
>JASDQU010308738.1:86798-97210 GCA_032191745.1 Picea mariana
TTGTTATAGGCATGCTATTTTTATTTTCTTGAGGATTATGGTGCCATGAAAAGCTGCAAAGATGATTGATGCATCAGGTGATGATTCCAATCCAAATGAAGATGTTCTATCAGACACAACTCCTCGAGTTACAAACGCCATTAAGTCTTGGAAGCAGGTTTTTGATATCTTAGAGAATGATATTATTAACTGTCCATATGACTCTGTCGAGGAATATGATGAGTCCTTTTTATCCAATCTTAGATTGGTAGCACAGTCAAAACTTCATAAGATTGCTGCACGGCCTACAAATATACCCTACAATGATATGATAAATTGGGTTGTGAAACATGTCGACATTCAAACCAGAAGTGTCATTAGCCACCAGTAGACCGCCGTCGGCTCTTTTTGACTAGAGAATCTACAAGTAATGTATAATCTTTCCCCTATGCCCAAATATACTTACAATGCAACATATCTTCTATATTTCGAGAGAAAATAATTTTCTCAATATGGTAGAAATGGTCATGATATAATCAAGACCTGGTGGGGACATCCGAAAAAATTCAGAGCCGACACTCATTGTATGTATTCCACAACATCCTTAGATGCTCATATGTTATATATAGCCATGATGCTTTGTCGTCTGTTTGGGAAAAATAACCCTACACATTTCTTAGTTGAGTGGGTAGCCATAATGAATGAAGTAACCGAGGGTTATACCTTCAATTGGGTTGAAATGCTATCTAATAATTTGGTCAAGTAAATTGCTAAGTATCAAACATCAAAATCAAAAGGGCAACTTGCTCCTTTTTACATGTCAGCATATATTATGGATGCCATTTGTTTCATGACCCCATTCCCCCTGATGAACTGGAGTTGGACCCCGACCTATTCTGAGCCAATACATTTCTACCACTCCAAATTATGGGAGGAAAATGCCAAATATTTCTTTTACGAAATTTGTCACTGCATAGTGGTACCTGTTCACATAGCTATCTATGGCCACCCACCACCCAAAATTTCAGAAAAGATTATGGGGAACTTGGGCAAACTTGTGGACTAGTTCATTGAGGAGAATTTCTCCTTCATTAGAGTATTTGGTTGTTCTATTCCTCCTCATGCCCTTCCATAGTTCTTACCTGACAGGTTGGTATGCATAGAAGTGGCATACAAATAGTAGCAGGAGGTATCAACAAGGAATTGAAAGAACCTCAGAAAAAGGTTTGGCTAACTTTTCCCATTCAAGTTGGTATGTTCACATTATTAGATTTTGGTCATTCCAAAGTTGAGGATGTGGCCCCGAAAGATGTCAAATTAGTTGACATCGAATTCAAGAAACATGATCCACATAAAATAGTGGAAAATCATTTGGCTCAATTTAACATGAAGCAATACATCCATGAAGATTCTCCCTATGATGAGATGTTCCAAGGAGTTAGATCGTATGAAGAAGTTCAAAGAATATTCCAGACTCTGCCTCCTGACCAACATGATGGTTTCCTCATTTTTCAAAAGCACATACAAAACAGTTTCCCGAAGATGCTACAAGGAGAATCAAAACCCATTCCTTCTTCACAAGAAGCTAAACTCATAGGATCTGAGCCAAGTTGCTCCACTAAGCAAAAAGTGTAAGAAGTCCCAAAAAGTATAGAAAATTTATTTCAAGAAATAAAAACATCACTATCAGGACTCAATGATCCACAAGTATTGGATTGGTTTGAAGCTTTTGAATCAGGTACAAGTTGTTCCTCATTCAACACCAACTCCTACTGACACCCCAGATACAACATGTCAGGAACATTCCACAACAATCATGTATCCTATCACATCATTAACCCATTTACAAACTAGTTTTGGAAATCCTAAATCAGGGCTCATTCATGTTGTTGATCTTACTCCTCTCTTACCTAAAGAGATGCCTCCCTCAAGTTTCATTTTCAGCAAGAAACGAAAGGATATTGTAAAAATAGAATCTCACCAAAAGGACAGAGTAGTGACCAAAAGACAAAGATTGGTGTATGATGGGAAAGACCAAGAAGATCCTAAGTTTGCAAAGGAAGTTGCATATTCACTAGGGGATTTTTCCACTTCCAATCAATGGTCAATGGACAATTTAACCAAACAACTACAACACAAATGTCTCTTATTAGAGCAATTGCAGAATGAGATACATAGTATAGAACAAACTGTTAGAAGCAGGATGAATCAGGACATTGATAAAATCAGGGCTAGTTATCAACATCAAATGAAACAGTTACAGGATAACCTTGAGCTTCTCTACCAGAGTTCACAGACCAAAAAAGGTTTGATCACTCAGCGGGACAATTCGATTGAACAACTGCAGGAAAAATTGGCCCTAACAGAGAGCACAACAATAGATATTAATGCCTTCAAAACACAAGCATCAAAAATCAATGAGAAGATGGAAGTTGTCCAGTAGGATCTATATCAAAAGGTATATGCTATTCATAAATGCTATCAAGAAATAAACCTTTCTCTAAAAAGTATTTATGTGAAGGAAAAAGATGCATGTGCATCTAGGTCTAAGTTTAAGGAATTTATCATATGGAGTTTAAGGATGTTCACCTTTAAATTGAATGAAAGGATTGAGCCTTCGATATTTGTGGTAGCATTGATGGACATGTACACCCAATTCAATGAACATAGAAAACCGAGTGTAGCTGGGAGAAAATAAAAGAACATATAAAATGTCCACTTCCTCCACCCACTCTACCTTTCACCCTCCAACCTGTCACACACTCCACGCTCCCGACAACGTCTACCTCACCACCTACATTTCCCCTCTCTCTACACGTCACTTACCCCATCTATCCCTACCACCTACATTCTCGCATACAATCATCCCACCTCATTATTGGACACTTGTCCTAACATCATCCTATTCGTGAATTGTTACTCTTCCCCGTAACTGTTAGCTATCCCATAATGAGCCAACGCTGAGCTACCTATCCAATTACCACCCCCATAGTTTCAAATGCAATTCTTTATCCCAGTAAACGTATTCGAAGGGACAGATGGTAACGAAATCAGATGGCAAAAACAGTAATCCAATGATTGTGGTGGCCTTAATAGACATGTGTACCTAGGTCAAAGAACACAGGAACACGAGTGCATCAGCAAACAAATGAAAGGACATGATGAAGCACCAACACATCATGTCAAAACTCAATAATACCTGCATGTTGTTATTTTATTCAGATTGAATTCTATTTTTAGGAAAATATTGTGGGATGTCCAACGATTTTCAGCTGAGACAATTTTTGTATAAATAGATAGATTTTATATCTATTTGAGGCTGCTTCTTGCCGAATGTAAACAAGAATTTGTTTCTGAATATCAATACAAGTGCAGACAAAGATTCTAAGTTTCGATCAATTTGAGTTATGTGTTTCCTCTGTGTTTCCATTTCTACGAATTTCTTTCTATAGTTTTTGAAGAGTGAATGATTACAATTTAGTACTACATCTACTGTGATCATAATATATCATAAGTTCATTTAGTAACAAATTTTCCTCTGTTATTATTGTGAGTAGAACAAGACCTGTGACCTGTGTGAATTATTGCATTTTTATCTCCTTTCAAGGGTGCATCTTCTACTTTTCTTCTACTGCAAACAAGGCAAGACTTATCTATAATTGATACCTGAATTGTTTTTAACAGTTTTGTAAATCACTTCTACATCATTTGACATTATAATTGTGAATCAGATAACGATATATAACCTCTGTACTGTCTTATCAATAATATCATTTAAACATTATTTTTTAGAAAATTGAAGGTAGAAAAAATGACTCATAAAAACACTTCATTTAAAACCTTTGATGCATGATATTATACTTTGAGCCTTAGAATCAATCTCAGGAACAACATCTTTTTGGCATCGTAACCGGGGATGAAGAAATGAAATCATTTTTTTCCTGGGAGAACGACAAAGTTAAATTTTGGTCTTTTATGGTGAACAAAGATTGAATATGTGGAAAGGTTCATTTTTCACCTGGTGACTCCATTGTAGGAAAATTTGGCCTTCGGTTGAAAAAATACCAGGAAAAACCCAGATGAAAAGCAGACTACGCCAATTTTTGATCCGGAAAAATTGTTGAAACTGAAGGGATATCTCAGACAAAATTCTACATCAACAGGTAAGGTCTATCAACCTAGAATTATGCAAGTTAATATTACGATTCCCACTGAAGAACTAAGTATTAAAGAAAATTTTAAACAAGTTCATTCTGTAGAAACATTAACAAGTAAGTTTGAATTTAAACTAGAAACTCCAAAAGCAATTATTCCTGAAATAAAATTTGAGATTGACCAGACCATCCCTACTTCATTGATAGATACTTTTACTAGTAAAAATAAATAATCCATTTCAATTCCTACTCTCATTAGTACATAGCCGATTCTTTCTCTTCCCGAAGTGGAAGTTTATGTTTCCAAAAACCTTGTAGATTATTTTTTATACTCAGATTCATCACGTACTACTTCTCCTATCTATACATATGGTAAATATGAGAAGTGAAGATCAAGTTTTCCTTTCCCCCCTCATTTATATCTTCCATATTGTCGCGATAATTTTCCTGAACTTCATTCACACCATCCCGAAGTAGTCAAAAGATCAGTAGATCATTATTTTGAAGTTTTTGATAATCTCCTTTTTAGTCCTTGAAATACGTCTCCTAAACTTTCAATGGCCAGTGCTGGAGATTTAGGGGCTGGTGGAAAAGATCAACCCCATAGGATCTTTTCCAAGGTCGCTACTAGATATTCTCCCTTAGTTCTTCCTGCTATCCTGTATGACTTACCTGAAAATTACATGAAGAGCCTCTCTAAATTCACAGGGGAAGGGGATTTAACAACAACACAACATATAGCCTTTTTCGATCGATTTGATGATATTATTGGTGTTGATCATGAGGACATTTACATGAGACTATTAGTAAAAACGTTTGAAGGATAGGTAAGAACCTAGTTCAGAGGACTTCCAATAGGTTCTATACCATCATATAATGATCTAGAAACTTCCTTCATAGGGCAATGTGGTGAGAAAAAAGATCATCTTTATTACTTAACCGAATTTGGAGCCTTGAGAAATAAGACATTGGAATCATTCCTAGAGTTCATTCAAATATTTAATAAGATTTATCACAAAATCCCGGCTGAAGCTAAACCTTACAAATCAGCTGCAAATGTCAATTTTGCAGGAGCTTTTGATTCTGATTTCACTCTACGTTTGAGGGAAAGAATATCCACTACTTTAGAAGGGATGCAAGATGATGCTATAGAGGTTGAATCAAATATGATGGAATCCAAGAAGTTGAAAACTAAAGTTTAGATGGGAACAAGAGAACCCACGTGTTTTAAAGAACATGCAAGCCCCCCTAGATTTGGAAAATCTGCAGAGGAAAAAATGGATGAGATGGAAAAAATTATTAAAGATCTATCGAAAAATATTTTGAGGATGGAAATGGAACAAGCTAAACCTGATCCATATGTTAGAAATCAATTCAGGAGAAATCCTAATCCTTAGATACAACAAAGGAAAATAAAAATTGAGGAACAAAAGATTCAAGATCCTTTTAAAATTGATAATTTCACACAGAGAGATGAGGCGCAAGATTATGATGAGTTAGATGAAGATATAACCAACCTTAACGATGATGATCTTGAGCCTCACTTAACCAAACAGGATTATGGGAAATCCTTGGATATGGAATCTCTGTTTAATGATGATGAAAATATCAACAATTTGGGAGACTCTACATACAAAGGTCTCACTGATTCAATAATGGTCGAGCTTCAACACAAATATGATTTGAGGGCAAGAGAAAAATATTCTACAAATATTCCACCAAAAAAGATTTTATCACGAAACAAAGAAAATGAGGCAACAGTTATAAAACCATCAACTGAAACATAAGCTGCTTGAATAAAGAAAGTTGAAATGAAAGTAGTACTGGCTAAGAAGCCCGAAAATAAAGAAGCAGAAGTTCATACAAGGGAAATTGAAAAATCAATTGGAACTTTCAATCTAGAAAATGAGCTGAATAAAATTAAAATTCCAATGCCTCTGGTTAAACTTGCTAGAAATCCAATCTATAAGAAACAAATCGCTAAAGCAATAAATTTTTCTGATGCTGAATGTCAAGATGATGTTATCAATTTGTAGGATGAAAAACCTACAATCATATTTGGACCATGCATTGAAAACAGTAAGGATTCTGTTGCTCCTTTAAATATGACACTCACTGTGCACGATCATTTACTTCACAATTGCATGTTAGAATCAGGAGCTTCGCATAATTTAATGCCTAAGATTATCATGGAAAAATTGGGCCTTGAAATCAATAGACCTTATCAAGATTTATACTCGTTTGATTCTAGAAAGGTTAAGTGTTTGGGTATGATTAAAGATTTAGTTGTATTGTTGGATATAGTGTTATTAATATATTGTCATTGATGTCAATAGTCGATATCATTGATGTGATGATAAGTTGGTATGATGAATTGTCATTTATATCAACAATATTCTGTTAGCATATATTGGTTGATGTCAAACAGTTGGACGATATGCAGAGATTAAATCTCAGGAGAGTTAGCAAATGAAAATCAAAGTTATAGTATGCCGATATGCTGAGATTAAAGCTCAGGAGAGTTAGAAAATGAAAATCAAAGTTACATTATGACGATATGAAGAGACAAAATCTCAGGAGGGTGAGCGAATGGATATCAAAGCTCATAAGAGATGGCGCGATGAATCTCAGAAGAATCGTTGGAGGACTAGTCAATGATCATATTAGATCAAGACCATTGATACACACGCAGAGATTGAGTGATGAATTAAATCACTCACAATTTGTCGTTACACAATCCTCATCGACCGTCGATGGTCACTCTCCAAATATATCTACGGTTGGTGACAAAATGAAGAAAGGGTAAATTGCAAAAACCCATAAAATGATTTTATCCTAATTTCAACGGTGCCATGAAATTTTTGGAGCTTTGTGTTAAAGGGCGTGCTAATCTCAGTAGCTGATAATCAGGCGCTCAGATCTATGGTCGACAAGGAATATCATACCCCCTGACCTTTCCGCCTTTAACGGTGGGGGCAGGGTATGAGTTGGTGGTTTTTCCCTAGCGGGGCCCTCATAATGTGTCACCTTCCTGTTAACTTGGATCCCCCTCACTCCTTACCACTTACCACCTACACTCCCCTCCGAGTAAACCACAAAACCACTCATCCATACCACTTCCGTGCGCCACTGCCACACTCTACTACCTTGCCTAACCGTCACACTCATGCGAAACATGAAGTCACAAAGTAAATGGTGGCCATACATATCAATGCTTGATTAATTCCTAGCCGTCGGATTAAGCAGTGAAAGGATGAGTGTAAGGATTAAATCTGACCATTGATCTGGTTCCATGAAATAAACCGTCCGATCTGATTTGAATATTTGAAAATTTGAAATCCTGAAGTTCTCTATGTCTTGACTATCGTCCATCTCATCAGGGGATTATATCGTGACCGTTGAATCTATAAGCACTCAAGTACTCATTTGTCCTAGCGTCTGGTCACTGCCATTGGTCATATAAAATACAAAAATTTAAAAAGCATAATATAATACGCGGATAAAGTTGATAAAGCCCGTGGTTTTGTATCACTCGGTCACATGTAATGGTTTGAAGGAAGCGCCTCTACAGAACTCGATTTCTGTAAATAAATTGCAGAGATTCGAGATCGAGTTAAAAGGATGAAATTGATCCATAACTGTGATCAATTTATGAAAATCCTTCACAGTAAAAATGATAAAATGATGATTATGGTTAAGTTAAACGAAGAGGTGAGATGGTCCAAAAAAAGGGACACAGTTTATCACTCTCACACCATTTTGAATATTATATAAATGAGGAAGAGTGATGAGAATATTGTGACTCTGCAGTCTGAATCAGAAGATATATTAATTAGAGAAGAAAAGAAATATGCAGTAAACACTTGATACATAAGTTTCACTAGATTCAGAAAATAAGGGTGGTTGGGTGGTCCAAGGGCAGGTTGGTGATTGCAGAGGGAGTTGGTGCTTCCTTTTCAGTTGTAGCTGACTAAATAGGGGCTCAAAACCTCCTACCAGTTGGTGCTGGTGAACAAGGGTCTGGGTGCATCCTGATCAGTTGGCATTGATCGAAAAGGAAGATTATCTTCCTTCTATGTAACATGTAAAACAAAATTTTGCAGTTAATATAAAATAATTTGTGGTTTTCCCATTTGGGTTCCACGATAAAATATTGTGTTAAAATTTTGTTTTCATTAACAAAAGAAAAATTGATATAATAATTGTGTCACTGATTCACCCTCCCCCCCTCTCAGTGACAGGATCTGATCTTCATGTAAATCTTGCTCAGGTTCTTGTGAAAAGAATTCTTATGGATGTGGTTGTTGCTGATGTTCCTGCCAAGTATGACATGCTTCTATCCATATCTTGGGGTGCCAATCTAGGAGGATCAGTTCAGTTAGACATGACATATGCTACAATTCCAATTTTTGGTGGACAATTTACTCGATTGTACATAGAAACTAGACTGACTTATACTGTAAGCGACTCTCAAAACCCTAATAACTATCCAGTCTATTTTTCCGATCAAGATTTAGAAAATTGTATATTATCCATAGATGACGATTTTGAGGAATGTATAGAAGAAGAAAATAAAAAAATAGAAATTTCAAATAAAAATATAAATGTTAGAGAAGGGATGTGGAAAATGTTCTTTGATGGTGCTTCATCTTGTGAAGGAGCAGGAGCTTGTTGGTAGCCAATTCACATTTTTCATTGTCTTATAAGCTGCCTACACCAATGTTTCACAAATATTGATTTTTCGTCACAATTTTCAAATGAATGACGCTTTTATTCTTTGCACCTTTTCGCACGCCTATCTTTGTTTTTTTTTCACGACTGTAAGCGTGAAAACTTAGTCCTTCAAAGTCACATTAGAATCATTGTTTGAAATGTTGTCATCCTTCTGATTGATATGCCCTTTGCGCTTACATCTCACTTATCATTTTGCAGCTGGCAAAAATTTCGAACTGTGTTCATTGGACATTTTTTGATTGATTATGTGACTTGGTTTCATTAGGTTTGTGATGCTTTGGATTTACATGTTTTTATTTGGCTTACTTAACCATTGGTTTCACAACAATGCATAGGCATTATGGTCAAATATTTCACATATATCTTTGATATGATACCTATGGTTGTATTTACAAAACTATTGGCACGTTGGTCAAACTTTTGATATAAGCTGTTACAACACATTGGCACATGGTTAAACATATGGTATTGGTTTTAAATCATATGATTGATGGTTTGAAATTTTGGTATAACATTGATTGAACATGTTTGTTTATACACTTACCATTGTTTCATTGGTTAGCCAAGCAACATGATTTTTGAACTATGCTATAGTGGGTTGAACAGCTATGATAACCGGTGGTTGTACTTTGGCATAACTATTATGCATGGCAGAGATAACTCCATTACCCTCGCACACTTTGGCATTAATGCTTGCCTCCTTACCAGGTTACCTCTGTTGATTTTTGGGCAAAGAGTCCAAATCCTACCCAAACCCTTGTCCACTGTATGTTCTCTCCTAGCTCCTGAAGGGCGAATTGAACCCCGATGGTGTTCAGAGTTGGTGTTGGTTTCATTTTTTCCAGAGAAGATTGTTTAAAATTGCCCCCGTAATTGCCCCCAGAGTCACGTTTTTACATGAGGCATGCTGGGCAAACTGTTTTGAATTAGGAAAAGCCGTTGAAAACCCAGAACCGTTTTTAGCCCCTTTACCTTCAACATGAGCGGTTTCCTCAGAAAGTGAGTTACTATAGAGATCTATCTCTTTTTATACAGGTCAATTTTCAGTGGCTGGAACATGCGTTTTGGGTCTGTGTGCATTTTCCAGAATGCTTATGATTTCTCCAGACCTAGATCTTAGAACCTCTCTCACTCGATCTACCTTGTCCAACCTTGTGCCTCTTGCCCTCTATCAAACCCTTGATCAATTCGAAAGGTATTCCACCAGTCTGCTAACAAAATTTTTACATCTACAGGACATGTGGTTTTTAAAAGAAGAAAAACGTATAAGCAACTACAACCATCATTCGATTTGATTTCACAATGGATGGTAGGATTTTGTTTATTTTTAGCATGATTCCGCCTCTCTTAAATAAGAGTAAACAATTTTGTTTGCTCAAAAATAGTTTTGGTTGGATTTCAAAAACGACTCTGTTAGTTTTGATTTCAAAAATGATTCTGTTAAGTTTTAGATTGACATATTGTGTCATTCTGTTAAATTCGTATGAGGAGATTCGGGTAATAGTTGTTTCTAAATGCACTCAAGAAAAGATTTCGTGAATGATC